>ML791500.1:480415-493597 GCA_009831015.1 Picea engelmannii | reverse complement strand
ATGAAGCGTGGAGTTACATTGTATTTGCATCATATGATCTAGTCGGCTCTGGTCGTTTTCCACAGCGTTTGTGCCGTTTGGTTGGGCCCGCCAAACTGGTGCAAGTCGCTGCCTTAATTTGCAATAGATTTAGTTTGTGCTGTTATAGCTTTCGTTCATTGCAATATTGTAGAACTTGCATCTGAGGTAGCTTAGCGTTCACAGAGTTAGTTTTGGTTTATCATAGCTTCAGTTCATTGCAGTGTGTTAATGCTTGCTTACACGACACTTTAAAAGTTTCATAATTGTGTTTATTCATTCCTCAACAGACTCACTTTCCAGACTGTTATCTTTTTACGTTGGTGAATGTTAAACGTAGTACTGATGCCTGCAGGGTTTAGCATATGCATACGATTATTTGGATTTTCATTTTCAGTTTGAATAGAACTCAGAGTTAGCATGCATTCTGTGTTGTTAGACATTAATTACCTTGCATACGTAGAATAGTTAGATTGCAGTTAGAACAAAAGGAGCTCCTGGTACCAGTTAGTGGCATAATACTCTGTTTTCCTGTAGATAGCATTAGATTTGTTTTGGATGCTCAGAATGAATACAGTTTCGACAGTACCCTGTGTGTCATGACTTAAACGAAAATGCTGATGGTAGATGGTTGAACATAGAGGTAGAATGATTTTGTAGAACTGCGCTTTTGAATAGAAACAGCAGTATCAACATCGGAGTACAAGACTGTTTTTTTCTGTTGATAATTTAGATAGGAAATGCTCAGTTTTAAGTTAGTCATTAAAATTCAAGTTCTCAGAATAGGTGTGTTTTTTATCCTTAGGATAGCATTCAGATAGAGACTAGATGCTTGCCTGCACATACTGTGTATCAGCTCGAAGTTTACCAACCTTGGTTTGACAATTTAGTGTATCAGGTCACTTAAAAGCTTCAATTTAGAAACCTGACAATAACCCTCACATGGAATAGATATAAAACCCTTATTGATATACAACCTCTCAATACATCAACCACTTCACAAATACAAGCTCTCAACCATGTACCACAAAAACCCTTAACCATATGCCAAGAAGTACAAGATGTGCCTCAATGCTTAACAAGATGTACCAATGATAAATATTGATTATACCAGCACTGTATTTTTGTATATCTGACTTATAAAGAAAGTTCCATGCAACTAATACCCTCTCTAGGGAAAATCCTTAAACCTCCATAGCCATTTCTCATGTAGACAACAAAATCCAACTACTCATAGAAATGCGACATACCTTTTGAACCTGTAGATAGATATGTTGTACCTGATCACTGTAGACCTTTCTGGGATGTTTATTTCAGAATCTAGAGATCTGGAATCTTCATATTCTCAAGTTTTTATGTATTTTCCCTCATGTACGCACCATGTTATACTGTCAGCCCGCATGTGTATGTGCCCTTCTCCATTGCAGCCCACGTACACCTAAAAAACTAGGGTTTTTTAGTATTTTTTGTAATTCTGAAACTTTCATCGTCAACCCTTTGTGTTATCTTAGACTTGCGTAACTTCAAATGTATCAATGAGTACCTACAATAAACCTTAAAAAATAATAGATATTCAATTTGCTCAATAGGTTCTAAAAGGACAGCCTTTCTCTCTTCTTTATACGTCCATGTAGCTTCCTCAAGGGGTTACCTTCTAACCAACTTAATCCAATTTCCTTCTTTTAACCATTTGTCCACTTCTAACCCACTTTGCTACAAATAGTAAATTCTCCACTTTTAGTTGCAACTAAATTATTTTTAATTGTTTTCTTATTGCAACAACTTAACCCATGTTTAACTCCTACTTTCACCCTCTTGACTAGTCAACTTATTCTAGGAGCTTCTAGAATAATTTGACTTCTTTGACCTTCTAGATAACTCACAAGGGTTCTCCAACTTCACAAGGACATAACTCTCTAACCACGACGATTTATGTGACGTTCCACATATCATCAGAAATGGAAAGACATGTACTATCCATCTAGAATAGTCTTACCTGCAAATATATTAATCTTCATATCATTAGACATCAATCAAAGTGAAGTCCCTTAACCATACTGTTGGGGCTACTGAAATTTGCTAACAGACTTGATTCAAGGGTTGACATAAATTACGACCAACCCAATTAATCAAAAATCATTTCCAACATATTATTCACAAGAGTAAACCCTAGTCACAAGATAAATCTCTCGACAATAACTTCCTCTTTCCCTTTGATAACTCTCCTAGGGTTTCCTTATGAACTCTAATGACTTCCTCCAAGAATACAAGTATAAAGAGATGAGTACAATGATGATAATGAATGGAATTGATTTCTTAGTTCTCTATCTTTATGAAATCTATGGCAAACCAACAATACATATGTGAACCAGTGCACATACAATAAACTTACAATAATCACATGTAGGATCACACTAGTGGAATGATACACTCCAAGGATACACATGTCAAGATCCATGGTGATTTCATACACAATAAGCGATCCAAGGTGATGTATATGTGTCCACACTCCTCCATTGAAAAAACCATAAATACTCCATTTCTCCTCCTAAGCCATGTACTCCACTAGGTCCACTCCTGCTACATGAACATTGTTGCAATATAGGAATCCCTGAGCCATCTCGAAACCTCCATATAGGAATCCAAGAGACCTCATGTTGTATAGGATATGATGCCATCCTCTAAGATGCACAATTATTCTCCTCCTAAGTATGGTGTTCCCCAAGAAAAAAATCATCTCCATGTGGCCATCATGAAGTGATCCATAAACTACCATGGATATTCCACTGAAACAATTCATCACAATAGATCTTACAATATTTTGAAATATTTTATTATGAAGTTTATTACCTTAGATATCATATTTAGTATTATATCATAGCACTCAAAATTATGGAAATAATTGAAACCAAAATGAAAGAAACAAGAAAATGAACACACCATCCACACAATTAAACACAAGATGTGACTTAGGAAACCCAATATAGGAGAAAACCTAGCTATAAGTTGAGGCATATGATCTACTCTTTTTTTCTTAGTTATGAAATTTTATTTCAAAGAAAGGGGCACTCACTATTGAGTTTCCATGGACATTGTATCCTGAATGGCTCAAAGAAAGGGGCACTCACTATGGAGTTTCCATGGACATTGTGGCCTGAATTGATACTACAAAATATTCCACATCCTTTGTTATGCTTCAATATCCCAATCCTAGATGCTCTTCTCAACTATGGAAAAATAACAATACCAAAATAATGTTACCCCTTCCCATCCTAGCAACCTAGTATTTAACATAGCCTAGTAGTTTTCTAGAGTGATGGTTTGAGTTTTTGCATGCCTCAACCCTCAATTAGTGTTAGGTTTTTAGACCCTCTATAATATTCTTGAAAGTCCACATGTGTGAGTAATGGGTCTTGTCATGGCATTCACTCAGTACCATGGTGGTGAATAGGGTAGGTCAACTTGTGGGAGGCATAACTTCCACATACAAAAAAATTTGAGGTGATTCCTGCATCATTGGAAAGTGTTAAGTGTGTAGAACAATGACAAGGGGTTGATATCTAAGCTTGCAATTTTTTGACCCTAAAATGTGCCAAATATGCCTCAAATCGGCTTTTGAAGTTTCCAAACACCAAATGACCAAACTGGGACCTGCCCTTAAAATAATCCCTACAATCCAATTTCTTAATGTTTCCACCTATAAAGTACCAATATAGATGACAAATTATATAATGATTCATTCTGGATCATGAAGGACATCACCCAAGTTTTCAAGAAAATTCCAACGTCCTTGGGAAGAATGCCAAGAAAGCACCCAACTAAGGTCAAGCAAACACTGAGTAAGCTATATCCAAAGTGAAAATCCATCATGCACCATCTCCCATGGGAAAATACATCTTGAACCATATTGAAGTACCCCCAAACATGGTGTAAAAACATTTAGAGTAACCTGAAAGATAACATCATCTAACTACTCATTCTCAAGGGACACTACAAATAAAGGCATGAGACCAAAATGCCAAAGAAAGAATAAATGAAATCTATTACTTGTGAGCATAGAGCTTATTATTCCTACTCTACTCTTCAATAGGAAGATGCAAATGCTAAGTGAAATAAAAGAACCGATTACCTATTATATTGCAAGGAGATTAATATAGCACAATTTTAGGGTTAGATTGCAATTTAATTGGGGTGATACATGAGTCTATTTCAAAGAATTTTTATCAATAACCATACATTTACAATCATTATATGCTTCTTAGCAATTTTCAGGTGGTATATTATGGAAGCATGTACCTTTCCAGACACTACCCTTATGGTTGACTAAGAAATTCCATGATTTCCTAGTAACTGATTGTTATAATAGGTGTTGTGGTGCTTTTGAGAGAACTATTGTGTGCAAAGTGATCAATTCATGCTCCTATCCATAGTTGTGATGGCATGATTTAGTGTTTTTTTAGTATATGGATGATCCCATGGTGGTATTTTAGTTAGGAGGGTGTGTGCTATATTCCCCCTTCATATTATTTGGACATCACCATCACCTTTTTTCACTCCAATAGCTATATGATGTATTTATTTGATGAGGGAGACATATTGGTTTCATATGTGATCATTCTAGTTGATGTGGCATGATCTTTTACTTTTTGGGATCAATGCCTATGCTTTTGCTAAGGTTTTCTCGATTAATTATTTAAATGATCATACGATTTATTCGTAACATGGGGGGGGGGAAAGAGTTTTTGGTCATGTGTTCACTAGGAAAACAACATTTTGTTATGACCTTGTTGGTATAAGTGGGGTAAAAACATAGTTACTAACTTAATAAGATCTGTGACCTCAAAATGAGAAATATGGCCCAAAAAATATGTATTTTTGGGTCAAAAACTCCAAAATCAACCCCCGAATCAAAAAGTGGTGCTATCGGTAGAACCCCTTTTTATGGATTGGTTAAAATTCTAACTTGTTTGAAATTGCAACCTTGAGAATCAATACCATTGAGGACAGAAACCTTAAATTTGAACCTTAAATTGAAAAGTGATGTTTTTTTTTTGTAAGTGAGTTTAAGAACCTGTATTACTAAAGAGGGGTTATGGTACAAAAAAGGGGAACTCCCTGGTCTGCCAAAAAGGAAACCAGGCCAGAGGTTCCCAAGTTGCATTTTCTGAAATAGGCAAGGGGTAGGACTGGACTACCACCATGGGAAACCAGCCTAGACCTACCATATCCAATTTTTGACAGTATAAGCACAAACGACATGAAAAGGATAAACAAAATAACAGTAACAGAAATTGAGATTGACCCAGGACTGACCCGACTGACTTGACAATGGAATAACCAAACACTAGTCTAGGATGATGATATGTTTCTTCCCTTCATCCGCCTAGCCCTTGTTCTCCTCCTTTTGGAGGACTGTGCGAGTCTTTCTGATATGTGTTGGTGCTCCTTTCTTGTCGGCTAGCATGATGTCCATGTGATGGATGTAGCACAGGTAGAGGTGGAAGTGAGTAGTCAACCGGTCCAACTTGGCTTTCTGGTCTGTCTCGACCTTAGTTAGTAGTTTGGTGATGGTTTCTAGACTACTGAGGCATCTCAAGATTTCATTCAACAGTTTCGTGTGTTCCTTGTTGTTCTCCCGTCTGGTGTCCTCCCTCTTCGAGCTCACTTTTCCAATTAACATCTTTGTTTACCATGCCATTTCCACTGTTTTGTGATAGAGGGTCTCCCTGGGCTACGTGGCTCCTGGTTTGGTTACCCAGTCTGCTTTCCTGAAACAGAGCATCCCATGTTTTTCCCTTACGCTTTTCATTGATTGCCTTCTCCAGCTGGTTGATGGTTTCCTTTCCTTTGGGTGCAAACCGAGTATGAAAGGTACCTTCCGCATCTTTTGCTGCTTGCTCCATCCTTGAAACTCGTCGAGGATTGTTCTGAATTTCCTTTCCCTGGAGGTTTCTTTTGTTGTTCGTTCGCTTCATACGCACCATCCCATCTGGCCTATGGCTGCTCCTTTGTTGCGCTCTCAAGTTGTTTTTTTCTACCCAGGGGTTCCTCCTTTCCCTTCCCTTGTGTCTGTTGGTAGCCTCTGCACTTGCACTCTTATGTTTGCCTCTCTTCCTTCTATTTGTTCTCTTATTGAGCTTCCCCTGCTTTGGGCTCATCCTTCCAATAATGGTCTACTTGTAGAGGTGAAACTTCCCATCATTTTTCCCCATCACGGTACGTATGTTCATGATGAATTGACCATTATCCTTGTACTTTCCCTTGCCCCTGCTCGCTTGAAATCCTGCTGGGCAACTCCCCGTACCCGGTCCTTGGCATGGTGGATCAATACTAGTCCATGCCAATCCATCTTTCCTTACCTCATTAACTGCCTGTTGATTTCCATCGATTCTTTCCCACGAGTTTTCCCCACAAATCTTACTGTTGACATGATCTTGTTTTCGTACCCTCGCTTGTTGTATAATTTGATCCGACATTGTGATTGGTAGTTGAGTGTTGGGCAGTCATATCCTTCCTAGGTCCTACGGTCCTTTCTCTAGGAATTTTTCTATCCTCCTCAATGTGACTTCCCTTGCTTAAGCTATTGTCCCGATCTTTTGTCGCTAGTTGAGTGTAGTCAGTTCTAAATTTTCCTTGTGGAATGTTGATCCAGGTAGTATCTAGTTCCGGTCCTTCCTTGCTAACCCCCTCATTGGAAATTCTGTCCACCAGGCCATTTGCTTACCTGCGTACCTAGCATAATTCCATGGTGTTAATCACTTGCATATGCTCTTGGATGTTTTGGAGGGAGTGTGCCAAGAGCCAGTGTTTCTAAACCTTTCCCATTCTGGTGCCGTTTTGGAGTCTCTTCACTGTGTTGATGACCAGGGTGGAGTCACCTTCCACGATAGTGTTGGTCATCCTTTCTTAGCTTATAATTTCGAGACCGAGCTCCAGGGCTCCAAATTTCGCTGCATTGTTGGTTGAGTTTCCCAAGCTCCTAGCGTAAAATCAGATTATGTTGCCCCCACTTTCTTTGATCACCCCTCCCATTCTTGTCATTCCTGGGTTACCTTTAACGCCCCATCAAAATTTAACTTGAGGAACCCTGTCTGAGGAGGTGTCCAGTTGCGCTCTCCTAATTGGAGTTGCAGTGGCCACCCTACCTATGTGTTGTTGCGCCTGTATTTTAGGTGAAAAGTCTCCAGGATTAAGGAGTCCTGGCCTGTGAGTTGCGCTCTTTCAACCAAGAAGTTGCGGCTCTACATTATTTCTCGAACTTTTGAGATTATTTCTTCCTTGATTTTATCTTCCAGGAGGTTTGCATTTATGAAGATGCACCTGTTCCTTTCTTTCCATATTGCCCATATGATCACCCTTGGCATGAGGTTCCAACAGAGGTTTACCATTTCATTTTCACTATAACTCTCATTCTAGTTACTAATGGTTGCGCTGATGTTACCTCGGGTCCTATTGGACTGGTGGAAGATGCCTGTTGCCCAGTCCCATATCTCTGCTGTGTAATTACAATCATCGAGGAGGTGATTTGTTGTTTCCTCTTTAGCTTGACAGAGGTGGCATCATGATGGGCCTATGAAACCTCTTTTCCTTAGGTTTTCCCAGGTTAGAATTCGGTTATGAAGTACTATCCATTTGAACATTTTGATTTTTGGCCACTGGGGACTGCCCCAAATCTTACCCCACTGTTGTGCCGGGTCTTCTTGGTCTTGGTCCACAATGTAATTCTTTGCTTCTTTTAAGTTGAATTCCCCTCCATTTTCCCTGCCCCATCTTAGTTGGTCCTCTTCTTATGAGACTACAATTTTCCTTTTCTCTAATTCCTTGTCCACCTCTTTCGTTATTGTTGCGATCCGATTTCTGTTTTGTGGGTTGAGTTTGTCCCAGATCCTCCATCTGTCGCGGTCATTTCATTGTTTCCAGTAGTGATGGATTTTGATTTTGCCTTGCATGATCATCTCTTGTTGGAGTTCCTCCCTGTTTGGATTTTCCTATCTGGGTTCTTATTTCCACGCATCCTCCCAGAATCTGGTTGTTTTACCATTCCTCACTTCCCAAAAACTATGTTTCTGGATCCAGGTTTTATTGCACCAGGCTAGATTCCAGATGGCTCATCATTCTCTTGTTCTCATAAAGAGAATTCGATTATGGTCATTGATGTTCGGGGCATACTTGGCCTTCCAGAGGGTTTCCCATGATGTTGACTTTTCTTTGACCCATCTCCACCAGAGTTTTGCCCCGTAGGTTTCATTGGTTACTTGTGGGTCTTGTAACCCTAGGCCTCCTTTGCATTTTGGTTTGCAAACCTTCTCCCAGGCCACAAGGGCCCATTTTTTCTTTCTTTCCGCTCCACACCATAGGAAGTCCCTTTGGATGGATCTTGTTTTTTGGAGTATTCCTTTGGGAGTGGGAAACACTAACATCATATAGGTTGGCATTGCTTGCAAAACCGCTTTGGTCAGGACAAGTCTCCCTACAAGGTTGAGGGATCTATAATTCTAGTTTTTCACCCTCTCCTGTAGCTTGTTGATCACTCCTTCCCATGTTTCCATTTTTCAAGCTTTGTCCATCGGGGGAATTCCCAAGCATTTCGTTGGGAGGGTTTTGTATTCAAACCCCAAAATATTTGCCATGTTCCTTTGAATTGTTGGGTTGGTATTGAAGAAATATACCATGGACTTGGAATGATCGATCTCCGCTCCCGAGGATTCCCCAAAATATTCTAAAATTCTTTTATATTCTTTCGCTTCCTTGATCGTGGGTGTGCCATGGAGTAAGGTGTCATCAACAAACTGTTGGTGCGTGGAGGTAGGGCAATTTTCGAAAGGTTTAATGCCTGTTATTTCTCCTGCCGTAGTTGTGCTTTTTATGCTCCTATTGAGTCCTTCCATCATCAAAATGAACAAGAAAGGTGATAGCGGGTCTCCTTGTCTGATGCCTCTTGAGGTCCAAAAGGGTTTGGCTAGGGCTCCATGATTAACAATGACTAACTAGTCATTGACACTAGGCTAAAAATTCAGTTGATCCAGTGTTGAGCAAAGCCAAAGGATTCCAGAGTCTTGACCATATAGTGCCAGTTGATTTTTTCATAAGCCTTTGCTAGGTCAAGTTGGATTATCATCCCCCCTCTCCTTTAGGTTTTCAACGTGTGTATAAATTCATGGGCATGGATGATGTCCAAAATTTGTTGCCCTTCTACAAAACTCGCTTGTTCCTGGGAAATCAATGAGGGTAGGAGAGGTTTTAGTCTGTTGGATATGACTTTGGAGATTATCTTGTAAACTACATTGCATAATGCTATGGGTTTGTAGCGGTCTGGGGTCCTGGCTTCATTTTTGTTGGGGATTAGAGTGATCATTGTTGCAATTAGTGCTTTCAAGATGGAGGTCAAGCATCTGGAGTCTTTCACCACCCCATAGACGTCATGTTTAACCACTTCTCAGCAGGCTTTGAAGAATTCCACCGTGAATTTATCTGGACCTGGGGCCTTTCCATTGGGAATTTCCTGGACCACTTTGTCAATTTCCTCCTTAGCGATGGGTTTGTTTAGGTTGATATTTTGTTCCTCGGTAACTAGCCTGGAGATGTGCCGAGTTATCCTTTGTATGGCCTCCGTTAGATCTTGGTTGGGTTCTCGGGCTATGCCATGGAAGTGGTTTACCAATATTTTTTTGATCTCCTTGTGGGACTCTTTCTCGATCCCATCCTGATCCCAGTTTTTTAGGATTTTGTTGTGGGTTCTTCTAGCAATGGTGGTTCGATGAAAAAACGTTGTATTCCGTTCTCCTTCCTTTAGCCACCTAATTCTAGACTTTTGGCGCCATAGGGTCTCTTCCTACTGGCATATTGCTTCCCATTCCTGGGTCAGTTGGATCTCCTCCTTTTTTTGATCCTCTGTATAACCCCTCTATGCATATTTCCTGGAGGTTCCTCATGCTGTCTTCAATAATTCTTTTTTCTTGGTTTATGTTTCCAAATATTTCCTTGTTCCACTCCTTGAGTCTATGATTGATGTACTTGTGTTTCTTATATAGTTTGAACATCCTTGTCCCTTGTTCAGGTCATGGCTCCCACCACCATTGGTTGATGTTCTCCTTGAAGGTGGGATGTTCAATCCAAAATTTCTCGAATTTGAAAGGTCTATTTTTCGGTGTGGTTTGGAAGTTTGCTTCCAGTTGGACTGGCTAGTGGTCTGAACCCCCCCAGGGAAGGATGATGCAGTCTAAATTAAAACCCTGTAGGATGATGGACTCTGACACCAGGAATCTATCTAGCCTCGTCACTATCTGATGTCAATTTATCCATTTGTTGTTCCATGTGAATTGACCGTTACTTGTTTTGATGTCTACCATCTCCACTGTGTCTATGAAATATGAAAAGTATTCTGCATCTCTATCCAGTCTCCTGGTACCTCCTTGTTTCTCCGCAAGTCTCATGATGATGTTGAAGTCCCCAGCCAGGATCCAATGGAGGTTGTTGGAGCGGTATGTTAGTTGTTCTAGGTCTAGGAGCATTCTTCTCTTCTCTTCCAACATCTGGGGTAGATACACATTAGTGCATAGAATCACCTTTGTGTTACCTATGATTTGCATGTTAACCGAAAGTGTATATCTGGTGGCTTCGACTGCTAGTAGATTCATCACTTGTGGGTTCCACAGAGTGAGAATACTGTCTTCCATTTGTTGTCCTTCGATAACCAACATCTTGTACTTGCTCCATTGTTTTTTGTTGATTGTTTCCATTCTATCTACTGTACATTTTGTCTCTTTGATGAAACTAAGGTCCGGTTGTTCCTTCCTCAGTATTTTTTTAAGGATTCTTTGTTTTCGTGGGCTATTTAGGCTTCTAATATTCCATGTTATAATCTTCATTTAAACATGTGGGGCAGAGTTTGGAAAGAACTTCTTTATCTTACTTGAATTTATCAACAAAGCTCCTAGTTTCTGTAGGGATACGCTATTTGATTTCCTTCCTTTCTTCCTCCGCGTCTGCTTGGGTGAGAGCTATGGTTTTCCCTCACCTGCTTTGATTCCTAGGTGTCCTATCTCCCTACACATTCACTTGAGCCCTATGGATTTTTCTTCCTCCCTTAAGAGGAATAGGTATTAGATGCGATCTAGTTGCTCCGTTGGTACATTGTCAACACTTTGACTTTTCCATTGCTCCAGTATGTTTGGGAGATCGATTCCATCCCTTTTCAAAATATCTATGAGGTCAGGATCTTCCGTACCTAACTTGCTTGGTGTCATTTCCGCGTCTCCATCTGCCTCCTGCATGGGTGTGTTGGCATCTTTGGTTTCTCCGTCCATAGGAGTTGCACTATCCCCCTTCTCCATCTTATTGCTTGGATTGGTTGTGTTCTCATTTGTAGCTTGGTCCTTAGGTTCTTTAGCTTTTTCCTTTTCCTTTCCTCCTTCTTCCCCTTTGTAGGTTTTGTCACCTCCTTCTGTTCTGGTCCTGGCTTCCGGATTGCTTCTCGTTGGGGTTTTGCTTGGTTTCTTGTTTTCTCTGTTTCCGTGGTTTGGCTTGATAAACCCTTCCTCATCCTGTTGTATTTTGGTGTTTTTTGCTTCTTGTTTTTTATTGAGAGGGAATCAAGGATGCTTTTAAGGATGAAAATTTATTTTAAAATGTAGAAACCTTGGCGAATCTTACTAATCCTCCATATGTCAACTCTAAATGTTTGGCGATATTTTTGTAAAAATATTCAAATTTCTAATTATTCTATATAGTTTTTATACAATTTTGGCAATTTTTAAGGTAAAATAATTTTATCCTATAGAATTTGGGCGAATCATTTTAAAAATAGCGAATCTCGGTTTTGGAAAAACCATGGAAAATTAGCCCATGAGGGAAATTTAGCTCCTAAAATCATCCTTGGAGGGAATTCTCTGAAAAGGTGTCCATGTTCATGGCATCTTCTACATCTGAATGAGATCTGCTCATAATCGATGTTTTGTATCCATTCCTCATCCCTAAATTCCAGGCTTTTAGCTTCTGGGAGTGCCCCCGAGACATCCATCTCTATGCAAATCCTTGCATAGGAGGTATATCTCCCTTTTAGGGTTGCTTCCGATGTCTTCACATATTTTCTAAGTTTGTTCCCGATTGCTTCGAAGGTGGAGGGTAGCCAGTAGTCTAGCGGCAGAGAGTAAAGACACAGCCAGACGAGTACATTCTTAAAGGTTTCTTTCTCTGGAGAGAATTTTTCCTTCCATGGCCACATGTACAGTGTTGTTGAGGTGTGGAAGTATGCCCCCCCCCCCCNAATATTGCTGTGAAGAAGCCTTTCGAACCCAGGTGGAGTTCCACTTCCCCGCTTGGCTTCCAATGATATTTTATCCAGTTGCACAATGTTTTTCTGTGGGCCACAAACCCATGCACTTGCAAATTAGTGCATGTGTCTTCATTTGGTCCCAAAAGAGTTGTGTTTGTGGGTATTACAATATCACCTTGGGTATCAATGTTGTTTTAGGTTTACATAGGTTGCGCTCTTCTGCCCCGTTGGGGTTCTTTGGTTCTTGTGCTTCATTCTGGATTTCTCTGGCTTCTTCCCCCATGCAATCCCTGTTTTCCAGGTGGCTTTCCTGATTTTTTTCCCGTCCCGAACCCGAGGTGCTTATCACTAGTTCCTTGAAACCTTCGCCTCTTGGTCCTTTCCCCCTGTCCACCACTACCTGCTTGTATGAGGGGGTTCTGTTACCGCTCCTTTGGTGACCATGTTGTGCTTTGTTGTGTCTACGACTGTCGAACCCTAGCTTACTCCTTTCCTAGTCCACTTGCTTCGATATGAGATAAATTGAAAAATGATGTTAGCACTAGCATCAACTTTTTCTTTTTTGTACTTAAAACTATGACCAACTTGAAATCGTGGCCTAGACAACTTCTACCATCACATAAAAAAGCCTAAAAAAAAAACTCCTAAATCATTACTTCAAAAATTATTTATTAAATTAATTTTGTTTTTTATAAAAATAAAATAAAAAATAGGATAGAAAAAACTTCACAAACATATTATTGTAGGAAAAAAAACATTTAAAAAAAATAATAATCCAATTTTTAAATTTTGTTTTTTAAACAAATTTCAAAAAACATTAAAAAAATGATTTTTTTTTAAACCCCCAAAAAACAAAATTTAAAGGAACCATTTTTTTTAAGCAAATTGAA
>ML791500.1:453942-480396 GCA_009831015.1 Picea engelmannii | reverse complement strand
GGGGGAGGGAGTGGGGGGTCGACGATTCCCAACATCGCCACCTCCCCACATCTTTATAAAAAAAAAATTCACCCAAAATAAAATAAAACAAAAACAAAAAATAAAAAACAAAAAATAAACAAAATACAAATAAAAAAAAATAAAAAAATAAAAACTACATTAAAACTAAAAAATAAAAAAAGAATAACCATAAAAATTATTAAAAATAAAAATTTAAAGCAAACATCATGATAATCAAAAACTATTTAAACAAATTAAAAACTAATTAAAAAAATTAAAAAAATATAACAAACAGATAAAAAAAACTTTAATTATTATTATTTTTTTTTTTATGAATTTTGGAGTTTTTCTTTTTTTTGAGGGGGAGGGAGTGGGGGGTCGACGATTCCCAACATCGCCACCTCCCCACATCTTTATAAATTTTATGAGTTTAAAAAAAATTTAAAATAATATAAAAAACAAATAAAAAACATTGATTAAAAAAAAACAATTATGAATTTTAGAATTTTTTTTGGGGAGTTGGGGTGGTGATTCCCAACGTTGCCCTCTCCCCACATCTTTATAAATTTTATGAGGTTGTGGGGATCCCTGCTCCCCAAAACTGCACGAATAAAGTTATTCATGGAGTTTTAAGAAGGGGGGTGATGCCCACCATCGCTCACTCCCCACAACCTCAAAAGTTTTATGAAGATGTGGAGTTTTGGTGAAGGGGGGCATTGTCCCCTCCCCAAAACTTCAGAATATTTTTTTTTATTTTTTTAATTGATTTGTTATATGTTTTTATTTAATTTCTTTATTTTTACAACTAGTTGATAATGAGTTTAAATTATTTAAATAGTTTTTAATTTATTATGTGGTTTGGTTTAAATTTTTATTTTTTAAATTGTTCTTTTTGTTATTATTTTTTGTATTTTTTAGTTTTAATGTAGTTTTTTAATTTTACCTTATTTTTAATTTGAATTTTCTTAATTGTGTTTTTGTTGTATTCTAGTTGTTTTTGGGTGATTTTTTGTTGTTTTTTTTCAATTTTTTTATAATTCTTTTAAAATTTGTTTTTGTTTAAAAATTATTTTAATTTTTTTTTAGGGTTTTAAAATAAAATCAAAATTTTTTAATGTGAATTTTTTTAATGTAAAGTTTTTTTTGAACGTTTTCTTATTTTTTTAAATTGGATTATAACTAGCACAATCGACTCGCGGTTGGAGAATGCTGAAAGGTATCGGCCACTGATAACACTACCCACACAATAAAAACTCTGTAGTAATTAGTGATCTTAACGGCTGAGAGTTTTTACTGTGTGGGGAGTGTTATCAGTGGCCGATACCTTTCAGCGTTCTCGAGCCGTGAGTCCACTGTGCTAGTTACGCCGAAAGGCGTACACCTATTGGAGATGGGCACATTTAATGAATTTTTAATCCTTAATGTCTTTTTTATGGACATGATCAAATGTAGATCGAATATTCTTAGTAGTCACACTAAATGGAGGGTTCTGATTTGAAATAATAACTTCCTTGCTTTTATAAAGACCTACGTTTTTGTGTTTGCTTTTTCACATTTACTTAATCTGATTAAAAAATTACTATCTTGTCCAATTGATTGACACATTAATGTAATTAGCAATGGATTATGTGATTAAGGTAATATCCTGCCACGTTCAAATAACTCATCTAATTATTTTGTTTTACAAATGAATGGAAAATATGGATGTAGAGCAGGTGTCCAAGCTCACTAGATCCACCTCAACTTCCTCAACTATTTATTTTATGCATATTTCTTTTTCAGATGGATGGTAGTTGGCATCTGGCTAGCGGGGCATTTCATATTATGGTTGGCTGGGAGTTTCATATTATGGCCGGATCGATGGTAGTTGAGTGGACTAAGAATTGTAAGATATTCCTCAATTTAACTACCACCTGATTAAATACCTGATATACTCTCTCAGTCTCATAATCCCGGATTTAATTGTCTGTGACATGGGGATTATGAACCTCCTGATTTTAATCTTTGTATGCTACCTTGATCAGGGATTTGATTAGGCGCACAATATTGAACTATGATTATGGTTTTAACCCTTATATCGTTATTCTATGATGGTTTATCCATGTCCATTGTTTTCTCTTTTGATTTTTGTAGGTTGACATGATTGTGAAAGAGTCTCGGAGGCTATGCCAGTAGTTTCTTTGATTAGAAGAACTGACAAAGCCATGACGCTTGGAAAGATTAATTTTCCATAAGGGATGGAGTTAATGATACCGATCTTGGCCATTCACCATGATCATGCCTTGTGGGGTGACGATGTGAACGAAATCAATCCTTGAAGGTTTGCAAGTGGAGCTGTGCAGGCTGCAAAACATCCACTGGCATTCATTCCATTCGGCGTTGGTCCGAGGACATGCATAGGGAAGAATTTTACAATGTTTGAGGCCATGGTGGCTTTAGCCATGATTTTGCAACGCTTGTCTTTTCATATTTCTCCTTATTACAAGCATGCACTGACTGTTCTTATGATGCTTCATCCTCAGCATGGAGCTCAATTAGTCTTCCGGAAGTTATATCTATGAGCATATGCAAGTGTATGTTTCAAAAAACCTAATGGATGGTTGTGCATGGCCATAACCTGGACTCCTAAATAAAGACATCAATTTAGATAGACTTGGGATTTTGTGTATGGTTTGTATTGTTCATGGCTTGCTAATTGTTTAACAGTTCGATTTCTGATTTAGGTTTTTGATTTATATCTGCTAAAAATTTAGGTTTACACAATTTCAATTGGTAGAGAGTTAGATTTCAACTGAGAGGTCGAGACATGGAATGTGGTCATTGCCGACGGTTTATGTAATTAGAATCAGTGCTAAGTTTCCGATGGTTTAGGGTTAATGTTAATTGAGGATACATTCAACATAAAAACATGTTAAATACATATATGTTCTTTCTAATGGTAGTGCAGATGGAACCGACGATCTAAAGCGTCCAATGACCCTGCTGACAGTAAAATGGAGAAGATTATTCAAGTTGGTAGTAAACTTCACTGTATTTAAACTAGCACAGCCGACTTGTGACTCGAGAACGCCGAAAGGTATCGGCCACTGATAACACTCCCCGCACAGTAAAAACTCTCAGCCATTAAGATCACTAATTACTAGAGAGTTTTTACTGTGCGGGGAGTGTTATCAGTGGCCGATACCTTTCGGCGTTCTCGAGCCGCGAGTCAGTTGTGCTAGTTTAAATACAGTGAAGTTTACTGCCAGCTTGAATAATCTTCTCCATTTTACTATCAGCAGGGTCATTGGACGCTTTAGATCGTTGGTTCCATCTGCACTACCATTAGAAAGAACATATATGTATTTAACATGTTTTTCCGTTGAATATATCCTCAATTAACCTTAACCCTAAACCATCGACAACTTAGCACTGATTCTAATTACATAAACCATCGACAATGACCACATTCCATGTCTCGACCTCTCAGTTGAAATCTAACTCTCTATCAATTTAAATTGTGTAAACCTAAATTGTTAGTAGCTATAAATCAAAAACCTAAATCATAAATCAAACTGTTAAACAATTAGCAAGCCATGAACAATACAAACCATACAGAAAATCCCAAGTCTATCTAAAATGATGTCTTTATTTAGGAGTCCAGGTTATGGCCATGCACAACCATCCATTAGGTTTCGTGAAACATACACTTGCATATGCTCATAGCTATAACTTCCGGAAGACTAATTGAGCTCCATGCTGAGGATGAAGCATCATAAGAATAGTCGGTGCATGCCTGTAATAAGGAGAAATCTGAAAAGAGAAGCGTTGCAAAATCATGGCTAAAGCAACCATGGCTTCAAACATTGTAAAATTCCTCCCTATGCACGTCCTCGGACCAACACCGGATGGAATGAATGCCAGTGGATTTTTTGGAGCCTGCGCAACTCCACTTGCAAACCTTCGAGGATTGAATTCATTCACATCGTCACCCCACAAGGCCTGATCATGGTGAGTGGCCAAGATCGGTATCATTAACTCCATCCCTTGTGGAAAATTAAGCTTTCCAAGTGTCATGGCTTTGTCATTTCTTCTGATCAAAGAAACTACTGGCATAGCCTCCGATACTCTTTCACAATCATGTCAACCTGCAAAAATCAAAAGAGAAAACAATGGACATGGATAAACCATCATAGAATAACGATATAAGGGTTAAAACCATAATCATAGTTCAATATTGTGCGCCTAATCAAATCCCTGATCAAGATAGCATACAAAGATTAAAATCTGGAGGTTCACAATCTCCATGTCACAGACAATTAAATCCGAGATTATGAGACTGAGAGAGTATATCAGGTATTTAATCAGGTGGTAGTTAAATTGAGGAATATCTTACAATTCTTAGTCCGCTCAACTACCATCGATCCGGCCATAATATGAAATTCCCCACCAGCTAGATGCCAACTACCATCCATCCAAAAAAGAAATATGCATAAAATAAATAGTTGAGGAAGTTGAAGTGGATCTAGTGAGCTTGGACACCTGCTCTACATCCATATTTTCCATTCATCTGTAAAACAAAATAATTAGATGAGTAATTTGAACGTGGAAAGATATTACCTTAATCACATAATCCATTGCTAATTACATTAACGTGTCAATCAATTGGACAAGATAGTATTTTTTTAATCAGATTAAGTAAATGTGAAAAAGTAAACACAAAAACGTAGGTCTTTATAAAAGCAAGGAAGTTATTATTTCAAATCAGAACCCTCCATTTAGTGTGACTACTAAGAATATTCGATCTACATTTGATCATGTCCATAAAAAAGACATTAAGGATTAAAAACGCATTAAATGTGCCCATCTCCAATAGGTGTACGCCTTTCGGCGTAAATATTTTTTTTTATAAAAAAATACTTTTTTTTTTCATTGTTTTTTAAAGAACATGTTTGTGGAGTTTTTTTCTTTCCCATTTTTATTTTTATTTTTTAAATTAATCTAATAAATAATTTTTGAGGTAATGACTTAGGAGTCTTTTTTGAGGCTTTTATCTGTGATGGTAGAAGTCGTCTAGGCCACGAATTCAATTAGGTCATAATTTTAACTACAAAAAAAAACTTATGCTACTACTAACATCACTTGTTGATTTAAGGGTCAATTTTAAGATTTTTGTCCACAATGATATCGATTCTCAATGTTGTGATTTCAAACAAGTCCGAATTTTAACTACCCCCCAAAAAAGGGTGCTACTAGTAGCACCACTTTTTTATTTGGGGGTAAAAATAGCCACTAAATTCAACCTCTAAAAAATGAGAACTCTGGAGAGTTCACATTAAGTTGGTAACTTTGTTGAAACCCCTTTGGGCATACATGTTGAGGTGATAAACTATTATTTTATTAATATTTGGCATGAAGGAGAAGGTGCACCTACTTGTAGACAACAAACAACTTTCATCACTCTTTTATGGACATGTGTATTGACTATTTGACCAAGAGATAGTTGTTAGAATATTTGACTTGGAATATGTGCTAAATAGATAAAAATAGCAATTTGACTAGTTGTTATATCCACTTTGGGACAACATATGATAGTTGGCAACCACTCTTTCTCTCTTTCTTGGATCGATGGGACACTTGGCAGCTTGATTCCATGAAATTTCTTTTCTATTTTACTCACATGTATTTAAAAAAAATGTAATTTTATATTTTTGTTGTTGGTTGACCTCTCTCATGAGTGATTCACCCACCTCATATAGTTGTTAGAAAATAGTCGTTATATCTATGTGGTATCACCATCAATATTTTATTGTTTTCTCCTTAGTTAGTTAGAAAAATATTTTTATTTTATTTCAAGAGGGTTTGGCTCTTCTTCTATATAAAGAGACTCCCTCTCATGTGTAATGCTTGTTAGAGGAATGATTATTTGAGTTTTTGGTTTATTTTTTGTTTTGTAATTTTTTTTTTGAGAGAAAACGGATGGTTTGATAATGCACCCTAGAGGATGAGGATGCTTTCTACTCTGTAAGCTCATGCATGTTGGTTATTTCTTCATCAATGATTGTGAGAAAATAAAATATGGAAATATTGTTTCTATCTATAAAAATTTGTCATTTGAAGTAGTTATTGTTAACACATTTCTTTCTATGTATGATGAAAAAGAAAATTGATCATTTCTTAATAGATTCATAACCTCATAGTCTATGATATTGTCTAATTAACAAGTGTAAAATAAGAAATGTTTGGGTATCTTAAGCAACAAGAGATGGGTTATTTCAGCTTGTAATCTACAACCAAAATTTCCCTTATCTATTTAATAGAGGAAATTAACCAAAAATTAGGTTATTGTGCATGTAATAAACATAATACATGCATCCATTCATTCATTTTATTTCAATTTCTAGAGATATAGTAACCTGTAATTGAATACCATGCATGCATATATCACTAACTATGCACTTATTTAATTATTTTTAGAGTTACTCAATGAACTATACAATTTCATACAAATTGCATTAACACAGATATATTACACATCATAATAAATACACAAATAGAGACTTATCTATTTCAAAATAAAAGATGTCCAAACCAATTGACTGAGGGTGTTCTCCTTTCCACCCCCATGCCAGGCCAAGATACCACCAGGGAAGCTCAAATATATCTCTGGAAGATTTAGGAAAGTGAAGGCCACTCTTCTTCATTGTCAACAATACAACATAAATTCCCTATGACCCACCTATCCCAAGGCCTCCACGAATCACTCATATGCCTCTCTAGTAAGCTTCAAGTGCATATGAAATCCTTTCACTATATCTGTAGTTCTTTAGTTTCCTCCCCTCTCAGTTCTACTTCCTTTTCCCAACATACATTGCATTCAAAATCCTCTTGCTCAGTTCACATTTTTGGGTTTTCTCTACTCAAATCACAGTCCAGACTCAATGCTCTAAAATATTTTCTCCCTAGTTCCTTGCTCTCTACGTTATGAATCCCCCCTAATTTCTAGAAATCCCCTTTCTTTGTTTGTCCCTCAAGATGTTCCAGGCTCTGAGTGGAACGATGTCGAGGAATCCCATGAGCTAAAACCCAGAATGGGACTTAAAGCCATACTTATTACAACATATTGTGCAAAAATATGGGGTAAGTTTTTTCCCTCTCAATTTGATTTTAAGAGTGTTGAGTGATGGATTTAGAAGAAATACACAATAAACATGTGAGAAAGTTTTAAGGTGAATCTCATAGTTTATGGAAAGAACAATGTGCTAAGAAATTAAGAATTCAATAGTTATGACAGTTGTATCAAATCATTAAATCATGCATCAAACAATAAACATTTCCATACATTTAAATCCATGGAGGTACCCTCTGCATATCATTAAACACATGAAAAAATGACAAGAAGTGGTCACATGCTCAGAGGAAATCACTTTAGTATCATAAGATACACAACACACAGTTACATTGAACATGTCATAAAACTTGTTGCTCTAGATTTTGTTAATGGAGATTAGATACAAGAAGCTAAAAATGAGATGGTGGATTTATAGGAAAACATGCACAAAAGAAGTACAGTCTGAGGCATAACGCAAGGGGATGAATCTCTTAAAGCCTGCAACCTTAAAATATGTCTATGTCTGAGAGGATCTTAGTCAAATAGCTTTGGTTATAAGAAACTCTTAAATGAGCTGAAAAATGAGCTCCTTGTGATGATTTATAGTTGTTTATATTTGTAGGAAAACCGCTCTTCTAGAGAAATACTTCTTCTTGAAAATGGTTTCTTCTTATCAGAATCTTGATACCATCTCTGGTATTCTAACAAATTTTATCTTTCTAACTGATTTTTACCTGATTTTACCAGGTAAAAATAAACTGTTATCCCCAAAGATGACACATGTTTCTATTAGGTGGGGTGTGACTTCCTCATCTGGTTGAGTCTTGATTTGGATCTTCTTAGCTGGCTCAATGAGGATTCTATCTACACCATTGGTCCTGCTCAACCATGGAATTATTTGGGTCAATGATTGGTTGAAATTCCTTTCAACATATTCTTCTTAGACCCCCACCATTTCTCGATGCAGAGTATCAATGACCAACTTCTAAGATATACTACCTCAAGTTGTTGTCTCGGGCTGGCCAATTGATACAATTGCATGTTAGGTTAGATTATTGAAATCCCCTCTGCTCTTAGGATCAATTTGATGATACCTGAAAGGGACATTCCTTCCTTGGCACGGTGTTGAACAACCTCTCCCGACGTCTGTATTCGAGATGGTTGGTTATCTTCTCCTGTAGGGAGAGACAATGCAGATGGATCATCGTCTCAAAATTTTGACATCAACATCACCTATTTTTAGAAACTTGAGTAGTATTTGCATGTTGGTTTTCTCTTTTCTCTATGTTTTCCTTTTGTGGAAACTTGACACATGTCTTTGGGAGTCACTAGCGGGAAGAAATGATTCACCATACTTGACACGATCTATTGCGATTTGGGGCATGCATGACTGGGCACATATACACAATGTTTACTTCCTCCTAACAATTGTAAGCAGTAGAATGATTATGAATGAAAGGATGTGAGCGCGATGTTGGATATATTGTTACACATCACATATTTTCCAACCAATTTGGAAGACTGTCAGTGAATCCTCCACTCGCTTGAGACATTCTCCCTCATTCCCTTTCTCGAAACACGTGTCTTTTTCCCAATAGTTTGAATCCTTTTAAAATTCAGTGAAAACACATGAAATTTGGATGAGGTCACCATGGACCCATGGAGACATGGAAACTTTGGATTGGTCCATGTCAGTGGTGAAGTGTCTTTCGAGACTCATCCTGTGTGTATCTACGTAAGGCATGGAGACTAGAGTCTTAATGGGGTATTCTTTGTATAGGCGGTGAACTTTGGCAGGCCCAAAATATGCATTGCAGACATGTTTAGTTGTCCTTGGCTTCCTCGATGTCCAGGTGGACTGCTATGTGGCTCCAGGTGGCGCTGGGTGAGAAAAAGGATATTTTTTGAGTTGGAAAATGATGTAACCTAGCGGAACTAGAATACCATTATCATGACCCTAGGGAGTGGTTTTGTTTTTCATATCACCACCATGTGAAACTGCCAATTATTTAACATGTGGCTCTGAAAAACATCATCACACCCCAATTGCACGCTATATATTGCGTACCTTTCCCATGCGACATGCATCCTCCACTGTAGATCAAGCTCACTTGTATTCGTCAGATGATCGAGCCCACAACTTTTCCAACGCTCAGGTCTTAAGCCTTGGTATCATGATAACAATCTTGTGAAGCGGGGCTTAAGCTTATTCAGAGTGTGCTAATTCTCTTTGTGTTCCTGATAATCACCCAAGCACCTAGAAATTTTGGCCTTGAGCACTTAGGGATTGATTTTATGTTTATTCCTTTTGGGGATGATGCTTGATCATATGCTCTCCACTTTTGATCCATATGACTTATAAGCTTTCCATTAGCCTCCTTCTTTCATATTTTGGCACCATGATCTCGATCACTGCACATAACAATGACTGGATCAAATCTAGTACTAACACTTTTGTTAAGGACAACCATGGGTCAACTCCCAAAATTTTGATGTACCCAAGAATGACAGTCTTCATTTGCTGTAGACATCATCCATTCCTCCATTAAGTTGGGCAGTTGGTTTCTCAACTAGTAGGCCTATCTGCATTAACTGATTTTTGGGAAAAAGGGAAAGAGAAAACAAAGGAAAACAAATAAAAAGTAGTTATTTTTGGCAAGTAAGGTAATTTCCCCAAAATCCCTCACCAACTTTCCTCTTGTGGTATCATGGGTAGAACTTCAAGGCCTTACCCTCCAGATAGTTTTTTGGAAAATAGAAATGAAATACATTGTCTTTCAGTCATATTTTTTTTTAATTTATAACTTATAATTACATACCAGGGGAAAACATGGTGTTGCATCCCCCTCCCCCTTAAAAAAACACCATCCTTGGTGTTTTACTATCCATATAAATAGTCTTTATACAAAAAAAAATGGTATGCCACTTTCATGGCATCCTCCAGCTCCCATGTGGCCTCATCTACTCCAAAATTTTCCACTGTGCCTTGAACTACACGATGGCTTGGTTTTAGAGCAGTGTATCTCTCCTATATAGGATGCATTGAGGCTCGAGCTAGAAGTCTCCTTCTATCTCCCCATGGGTCATAGTCCAATCAATAACTTGATTAGTATCATGAACATATTTTCTTAAAAAATATACATGGAACACATTATGGAATTTGATATTTGGAGGTAGAGAAAGTTGATATGCCATCAATCATCCCACCCTTTCTAGGATCTTGAAAGGTCCATAGTAGTGGGGTGCTAGCTTGGAACAAGTCCCAATTCTTAGGGATATTCTCTTAGGCTTGAGTATGATATACACATGATCTTCTACTTTGAACTCTTTATGAGTCCGTTTTTTTTCATCATAGCTCTTTTTCCTATAGCCACTTTCATATTCTACCTAATTTTAATCACTTCTTCCTCCATATTCTTCAATGTATCAGGCCCAAGTGTAATCCTATCCACCAAATTTTCCCAGCTGATTGGAATTCTACATTTTCTTCCATGCAGAGACTCAAAAGGGATCATTTTTAATCACTCATGGTAGCCATTATTATACACAAATTATACTAGGGGAAGATATTCCTCCCATTTCTTAGGTTGGTGCATAACATACATCCTAAGCATATCTTTCAACACTTTGTATATCCTCTCATTTTCCTTGTATTTTTTAGGATGGTAAGTAGTGTTGAAAGATAACTATGTTCCAAAGCTTGAAAATAGACTTTTCTATAAATTCAATGTGAATTTAGCATCCTGATCTGAAATAGTTTTCTTGGGCATGTCATGCAATCTGAAAAATTCTTTTATAAAAATATAAACAACATATATTGCTTTGTAAGTGGATTTAATGGGGATGAAGTGAGTTTCCTTACTCAACGTTTCCACCACTACCATTATTTCATCATGTTTCATTGTTGTTCTAGGTAATCCCATGATGAAGTCCACGGAGATAGTCTCCCATTTCCATTCTTGAATATGCATTGGCTACAACAAACCTGCTGGATGCATGTGCTCAAACTTGACTTGTTGGCATTCCAAACATTTGGCAATGTATTCAACTATATCCTTTTTCATTCCTGGCCAATAATACAATACAATTTAATTGTTGTTATTATCATCTTTTGATAACCTGGATGATCTACATAAGGCCTCTTATGAAACTCGTCCATGATGATATTTTTTAGTTCGACCGAATTGGGTATATACAAATTGTTCTTGTATATTAGCAGCCAATTCTATGTGAGTTTATATCCTTCATATTTCTTACCTATGGGTTCTCATTGCAAAATTTATTTTACTAAGTTAAAATTCTCATCATTTTGGAAGAGAAATATGATTCTCTATTTTATATCATATTTGCATGTGCTTGTTGCTGCTAAATGTATTGTCTACATACTCATGTTGTGTGCATCTGCTACTCAATTTTCCTTGCCTTTGATGTGTTTGATTTAAAAATTGAATTCACTGATGAGATCCATCCATATGACTTGTTTGGAATTTAAACATGGTTGATGGAATAAGTACCTCAACCCACTATGGTATTTCATTAATATAAACCTCCTTCCTAGCAGATAGTGCCTCCACATTTTTAAGGTGTATAACATGGTTGCAAGTTCTAAGTCATGAGTGACATAATGTTGCTCATGCTCATTTATATTTATTGATTCATAGCTGACCACATGTACTTCTTGCATGAGGAATCCACCGAGTCCTTCTTTACAAGCATCTATACAAACTAGGAAATCCTTTTTAGGATCTATAATTTTTAGGACAGGGGCATTGGTCAAACGATATTTCAACTATTAGAAACTCACTTTTCAATTTGTTGACCATGCAAACTTCGCTCCTTTTATTTGTAGGGAAGTGATTGGGTGGCCGATTTTGGAAAAACCTTTAATAAACCTATTATAATATCCATATAACCCCATAAATGATCTTACCTCGGATACATTTCTAGGGGATGACCAATTCATGATGGCCTTAATCTTTTTTGGGTCTACTGCCACTCCATATTCCAACATTACATGACCCAAATATTGGATCTGGTTTTGGAATAAATCACACTTATTGTACTTGACATACAACTGGTGTTCTCTCAACACCTGGAGCACCAATCAGAGGTTTTCATCATGCTCCTCCTTGGTTTTCGAATAAATTAGGATATCATCAATGAATACTAGGACAAACTTGTCCAAATATTTGCTAAGAATATTATTCATCATACACATGAAGGTGGTTGGAGCATTGGTAAGTCCAAAAGGCACCACCACAAACTCATAGTGTTCGTACCTTATTTTAAAGGAAGTCTTATGGATATCCTCATCCTTTATTCTAACTTGATGGTTTCTGGACCTCAAGTCTATTTTAGAGAACACGACAGCTCCTCTGAGCTGATAAAAAATATCATCAATTCTAGGTAATTGGTATTTATTATTTATGGACATATTATTTAATTGTTTGTGGTCAATACACAATCTGATAGTACCATACTTTTTCTTTACAAACAATTTTGATTCTCCCCATGAGGATAGACTAGGTCTAATGTACCCCTTGCATAGCATTTCCTTTAGCTATATTTTTAACTCCACCAACTCTGGTGTGCTCATCCTATAAGGCACATTAGATTTAGGTACTGCTCCTAGCATCATTTCTATTGAAAATTCAATATTCCTCTTAGGAGGAAATCCCAGTATCTCCTCTGGAAACACATCTTTGAAGTCATACAACATGGGGTGGTCTTGTAACTTTAACTTGTTGTTTTATATTGAATTTATCACTTGTATACAATATAGGGGACACCCTTTCCTATTATACTTCTTGATTTACAATTATGATATCTTCCTTATACATGTAGGATTTTAGATGCCCTATAACACCCTCTTGTTTCCCTTGTCATTCTCATAGTCCAAAGTCTTATTGAAACAATCTAGTTTTACTTGGTGGGAAACCAACCAATCCATGCCTATTTTCATGTCATATGATAAAAAAGGAAGCAGGTTCAGGGCTGCTTGTGTATGTAGTCTATTCATTTCAAATGGGAGGGATTCAATCATCTCTATCACCTTCCTCTTGGTTCTTATGGCTAGTTAAATTAACCATGATTTTTCATGCTTCCTTCTTTGTATTACACATGTTTCAACAACGTGGGGCAAAATGTAGCTAAGGTTAGAACCTGGGTCAACTAAAATTGAAATGGGTCATTTTAAAATTTTAACTTCCAGCTCCACCACTAAATCTTGGTGGTTTACCTATCGATTCTTGATAACTGCGTAAATCTTGCGCATACTCCTGGCTACATCATCAACCATGGTGCTCCTAGACATTGTAAACTATGTAGTTGCCATGTTTCCTATGAGGGTAGTCTCTCAATAAATGTGATTCTCCATAGCCCAAACAATGGAGAGGTCCCTTATTCTACTCTTCCTTCTTTTCCTTGGTTTTCTCTGCCGACATGTTCCCACTTTGAGAGGGAAAGTTATGTTGATTCATGCTTCTAGTAGGATGATTAGTCTGAGAACTCATTTTTGGATTCATGTATTTGGATGATTTAATTCCCTTCTTCTTGAACCCATATTTATCCTTATTTTTTTAGTCTATGTGAGCCTCCTTATATGCTTTGACCGATCATAACAATATTTGGCCTTTCTCATTGTGTCCTCTCATGTCTTAGTCTAATCAAACTCAATTATATCATGATAGGATTGTGGCAATCCATTGAGGAAGAAATGTATCCTAGCTTTCTAATATTTAAGATAAGGGACATATCTCAATAGATCTAAAAACCTTTTATCACAAGCATCCATGGTAAGATATCCTAGTTTATGTTCATGGAATTCCTTGATCTTACGATCGTAATATTTCTCAAATAGATAATATTTCTTGAAATATTTCTCGAATTGTTTCCAGGTTATCTTGCTTTCATTAATTCCCTTAACGTTTTTGAGGTATTCCCTCCAAATGGAAATGCCTCCACTCAAATTGAATATGGATATCTTTTCCGCTTTATTTCTTGAGCAGTTGTGTACTAAAATATATTTCTTTAACCCTAACAATCAGGCTTCTACTTCCTCTCCCTTCTTGATTTGTGCATCAAAGGTAAGGTTTTTTTCTTTCTTAAATTCCTATGTCAAGGAACTCTTGGACTATCTCTTCTTCTTCGTCTTATGGGAACTAGATCTAGTCTCATTGTTGGATAGTTCTTCTGTAGTATTCCTCTCACTGGAGGAACCTATGGAAGAATCTACTATGCTCCTATTCCACTTGGCACTCATATTCCTTTTGCTTGAGGAACTCTTTCTAATGTTGATGTGTGTTGTCCCATGCTTTTGAATTTCTGATGGGATCTCTGACTTCTCAAATTGTTGTCTTCTTGCATTGCTAGAAATTGGCCCTTGTTGTAAGTTCTTCTGAATTTCATACATACTTTGGAATAGCACTACATTTAAATATGTCTGCTTATCATGTGTTCTAATGAGATGTTCAATGTCAGACTTGTATATTCTCAGTTCAGCCTTCATGCTTCTTGTTGTTTCTACCAAATATGGAGGGGTCTCTATGGCCCTCCTCTCATATGACTCCTCTTCTCTAATTCGTGAGGTTTCTTCCATTTCTAGTTGTACCAGGTTCTTGATGTTTTCTTCTCATTTTAGCACCTTCTATGTACCAAAACAACATGTCATTGTTATCTTATTATAAAAATCAGAAAGTGAATCCAACATTTGGCCCTAACAGGGTCTTATTGACCCATAATATACCAATTTCATAACTTTTTCCCTGTTGTTAGGCATACCCAACACTCTATTGTTAGTGAATATTAACATATTCAAATAGGGGAAATGATTTAAATTTTCTTTTGTTCATTTTGGCTAATCATACTACCCTTTTATGCAGAACAAAAAGGAAATAAACTTCAACAAGCTCTTTACAAATCATTTAAATTTTGTTGTCCCACTCAACCCTAGAGTTTTAACTCAGCTTTGATACCACTCTATAACACACCCAACCCCCTAGGCGTCATTACAGAGGTGGTGTGTCAAAATTTCACAACTCATTCATTTAATTTCCTTCATAATCAGTACCTATAAAATGAAAATCTATATAAGTCGATTATTCTCATAGAGATCTTTCCAATGGCTATAATTATGCTATAATATGAGCTCTAGTTTGAAATTTATGGTCTTTCAAAAATTTAGGGCTTTCAAGTCCTTCTTCTCGCCTATGATCACCTCACTTCCATGTGGATCTTCATCACACATGCCAACTGATGTGATATGGCACATGTGGTCTCCCAAGAGTGGATGTCTCACTCAAAATGGTGTGAAAAGGCATGTGTATGGGCTCCTAATTAAATTATTCCCTCAAAAGGGTGCAACATTTCAACCACCAAGTGCAACATCCTCCTCAAAAGGTGCAATGTCCTCTCCAAAAAGTGATAGGTCAACTCCAAAAGGTGTGACATCCTCAAAGAATCCCAACGACCTCCAAAATAAGTGGAACATCCTCCGTAAAACATGTAGGTGGCCTCCTCAATGTCATCCAAAGGAACACGGCTCAATCCAAGTCATATCCATGCAAAGTCCATTATCCAAAGAGGATCTCAAGTGACCCATTGTAGCCATCAATCCAAAGGCATGTACACAATTCCAAAGCAACATAAAAAGTAAGTCATTTCAAATGTAAATTCCATTAGTTATATCATATTCAGAATCATCTTCAAACTTCAAAATAACTCATATAAAGTCATTTCAAATGTAAATTCCACTAGTTATATCATATTCAGAATCATCTTCAAACTTCAAAATAACTCATATAATTCACACAATTTTCCAAGTTTAGGTATGGGAGGGTCATCATTATCCCCTACTACATGTGCTAGTACCCAAGAATATAAATATTTCCCAAGAAACCTATCAAGGAGCATTTGTAATGGTATATGGCATGGTTTGGGGGTTAACTTCATGAGTCGTATTACATAGTCACATGAGGTTATGTAATATATTCATCCACATGAGAGCCTTTGGAATGAGGGAGAACGTATGCATTGAGTTTCCCTTTCCTCGACATTGTGTCTTTCCACCCCTTATTTATCTTTTTCTTTATTCATTTAACCTATTTTGGATTTTTAATTTAATTTTATTTTACTTAGTCCTTTTTATATATGCATTCATTTCATAGGACTTGTGGTGATTTACCCATAGTGAGGGAGAATTTGTCATGCTTTGTTTCCTTTAGTTTTTTTACATCTCTTTTCTTTTCGTTCACTTTGCATTTTGATATTTGCATCTTGATTTTTTTTTTTTTTAATCTAGTTGCATCGACCTCGAACATTCAATCTCCTTCTTCTCATGGGATTATGAAGTATGAACCTATATGTGTGACATATGAAAACCAACCCAAGAGTAAGATAATGGAAGTCAGGAAGGATAGAAAATTTTTAGTATGGGTTAGGATATGGCCATGCTACACCTCTAAAATCCCCTTTGTAGTAAAAATATACCCAAGAGTGACCACATTTATCTAGGAGATGATGATGACCATCGAGTTGAAACTAGGAAAAGGGAACAAATTTAGAGAATCATGATCCATTATTCGACTCAACCAATGGTCACTACTTTCATGTCAAGTAAATAAGGCATTAACACTTAATACGAAGCACTAAAATAATGTACCTCATGTATGTCTAGCACCATAATCATCAAACATGAGTGAGTTAAGAATAATGTGGGAAGCATATTTAATCAAGTGTTTGTGGAGAACCATGGATCTCGTATGTGGAACTGATGTCTATGATATGGATCATGGGAGAAAAATATCCTCTAGTTACCCCTAGATTCTAGGGGGTAATTACGGTGCCTATATTCTATTATATTGAAAGAGTGCCTTATTGGTTTGGTGCACCCGATAAAACGAAACATTTACCAACCACATGTTGGCACAAAATGTGTTGTTGGTCATGAATTCAATGGTATTAATTCATGTCAAATCTCATTAGTGTGATTGGTTTCCATGGGCCTCGTTCTGCATGGTGACCCAGGTTCGAACATGTGAGATGAGACACTAAAAAATCCATCCATCTAAGGGTTGGTGTGGCCCAGGCCGGGTGTGATACTTGGGTGATTTTGATGACTTATATGCCCCTAGATCACGGTTTCTCGGCCATAGGATAGTATCGTAGGTCACAGACACAATAGCAAACAAAAAATGATGATATTAACTCTTGCAATGAACTAGAAACCGTGGTGATTGCTTCCAACTATTGTGAGGCTTGATAATTGAACTAGATTGAAATTTATATCTTATAAATATATCTGAACAAATTTAGCTACTGATATCAATAATATAGAATTCAATTTGGAGAGGGGATTGTTTGCCAAAACAATTTTTTTTTTTGGATAATGGTTCATGGAAAGGTATTTATGGTAGAAAATATACAAAATAGAGGAATCCAAGGTCCATCATAGTGTCCTCTTTGCATCCAGGAAGAAAAAGGTTATGTGCATCCATTCATACATCCATTCTTGGAGTGTGATTACACTAAAACATTCTAGGAAATATCCCTTTTTTATCTTGTAAATTAGATAACAATGACTTGGGATTGGAAGGAAATGTTCCAACTATGGAATAAAAAATATTTTGAAAATGGTTTGGATGGAAACCCCAAAATTTTTGAGCTAGAAAATTTGGTTGGATAGAAACAAAGCAATCTTTGATCAAAATTTATTCCTCTATGGAAGGTTTTAGTAAAATATTGATGATTACTTTCTAAAACAATTTGGTCTAAAGGGGTGGAAAATCAAAATATATTAGTACTAGAAATAGAGGAGCGGATATGGTTAAAATATGTGGTGATGGGGGTACAGAGAAGGCTAAATATCATATTGGAAGACCAAGAAAATTTGCATCATGGTAGCTCAGAATAAAAAAGGACAAATTTCATCTATCACTACCAATTATGAATCATCATACTCTTTTCTTTGATGTATCCTCAAAAAGAAATTTGGGGTGGGAAGTGTCGGGAGGATCATTCTTGATCCCAAAGGAAATCAAGAAATTATCTTTTCCTAGGTGTTGGGTGAGGCCTCCAATAATCAAGTTAAGGTATTGGTTCTTTATTAAGGGTTGAGGATATTGAGGGAGAAGGACATCAATTAGATTTTGTTCATAGGGAATTCCTCAATAATAATTTTGCATATGTGTTATAACTCAATTCCTCAAGGCACACATATAAACATACTTGTTATTAGAACTCAAATAATCACTAGAAGGTTTGAATCCATATAATCTCATCAGGTACTTAGGATTTTCAACTATCATAAAAAAACCAAGCAAATGAAGCAATGAATTTGCAAATTGGCATGGTGAGGAAAAATGGGAGGATATTAGAAATTTGTCACCTCCCATTAAAATTCAATAGTCTATTGTTCATGCCAAAGTGGTTGAGATTATGGGATAAGTGGAAGAAGTCAATGGTGATGGGAATTTAGGCTTTTAATACACCCCAATCAACATAAGTCCTTGTATTACATCATATGAATGCATATTTAATACCCCAACAAGGATGGGATAGGAAAAATCAAGTGGGATTAACTCTTGAAAGATATGGATTTTGATGATTTTATCTTGTATTGTGTCTTACCCTAGCTCTTTAATTTCAATTTAGAGAGAGCGTAAGATTTCTTTGGATAAGGTCTATCCTTGGTGTTGTGTTTTGGGAACTAGTTGGATTAATTGGTTAAAATCTAGGACAATGCCCATTATTCAGATGCACCATCTATGAAAATTCATACATATGTAGGGGAATTGTATGAAGTAAGAGGAATGCAATTGATATATAGGAATGCCTTTCGTTTCTGTAAATGGGAAGGGTGGAAAAGAGAACGGGAGAGAATAAATGATCCATAAGCATAGGCTATTCAAAGAATATTACTAGGCATTAATTCTCAAGTAGAATCAATTATGAATACACATATGTAGTTTGATGTTTTCATGGAAAATAATTTGCAGGGGATGGAAGAAATGGAAGAGAGAATGAGTGTGATGCGGGAAAATTTAGGGAAAATGGAAATGGAAAAAAGAACATTTGGGGAAGGCATTCAATCAGTGGTTCTATCCTCTTTTTTGTGGGATATTATGGTATATAACATATTCCATCTCAAGAAGAAGAGACAATGAAATGGGACTCGTCTCAAGCAAAGAAACAATCCCTTGTTATGAAGACATCCAAGGTCGATAACAAGAAGGAATCCCTCAATGGGTGTGTTTTCTTTTCATTTATGAAATTTATCATGGTCTATAAATTTATATTTCTAGTAAAACAGTTTGTATACCAATATAGAATCCGAATAGAAAGTAGTAACTCTAGATTTTAAATCTAGTTTAGATAGAAAATAGTAGAGATATATTTTTGATATATTTTGTAGAGCATAAGACTATTTTTCTTTGTAAATTTTACATTATCATCCTAGAGAGTTCATCCATAGCGTCATTTTAATACATATATATCCATTTATGTTAAAAGAAAAATGGTCTCAAATACTTGGATAGAGTGATACCCATTTTGATTATCAAAGCATTGGAAAAATATTTACATTACTCTACCCTGTTTCTAAAATTTGTATATGATGAATCAATTTATTGGGATCATTGTGTGTTCTACATAAAAAAACATGCTCTACTTAATTCTTGAGAAATAAGTTATATCCACACAGTTCAAACACCTTAAATAAACCACTCACACGAATAGATCAAAGATTAGTACATCAATATATATGTGGTTAAAACTCTCAAATAGGAAAATAGGCCTCGACCCTAGCAAACACAACCACTTGAGGAAATATATATTAATGCAAAAGGAAAATAATTTAGAAGATACTTCATTATCAATCATCAACAAATGACCCTCCATACTCTTTAAATATAGATCATTGTCCAATCGGGTGTTAAGCCACAAATCATGTACAATTAGTATCGAGGAAAATATGGACCATGAGATTATTTTATGTCTGTAGGATAATCATGATAGTTGGATTACTTAGTTACAAAAGAACGCTAAAGAAAATCACTTTACCTAAAGACACTTTAGATCAAGTTGAATTTAACTAATTCCTAAGTATCTAAATAAGTGGTGTTAGTATCGAGGAGAAGCTGGGTCATCGAATCACTTTATGTCTAGAACGTAATCATGATCATCGCATTAGATAGTTTAAAAAACACACTAAAGTAACAAACTTTACCTAAGGAAAATTTAGACCAAGTTGAACTTAACTAACTCATAAGTGTCTAAATATCATAACATAATCCATTTTTTTGTTTTTTCTTCAGCTTAGTTTTCTATGGATATTGCTTTTCCACTACTCCTAATAAACATTCACTTTCACAAAACATATTGTTGATGGCCGGAAAATTCCTCCACCAACAATGGGAAAATTTCTCGATGGTAGATCCCATTTAGATCTACTCTCATTTGGATTAGCAACTTTCAACCGGTACGTGTGCTTGGTTGCCACCTAAAATGATGAAATTGATTTAATATCGATAAAACTTAATTAGTTTGTTTGATTCTAAAAGTTAATCTTAATTATTTTAACTAGGAGTAAATATAATTGAAATCAGACACAAGATAGAATGATAAACTATTAACTTAAATGAAATAATGCATAAAACTCAGTAAAAATGAAACACATACACATATTGTTTTCCAAATAAATAATTATTCATAAAAAAAATATGTATTCTCGTATCTAACTTTTATCAATTGAAAAAATTAACAATTCGTGAAATTTTTTTTACATAAAAATGTAAATAACAATATTGTATAAATTAAAAAATGCAAAAATACAATTGCACATTCACCAAAAATATTTCTCCAAAAAATATATGCCTTCAATCAATGATTAATAATGATAAACTTATACAAGACTCAATTCCATATTTTCCAACCCCTTATCACTAAAAAGGGGTTGGAAAATATGGAATTGAGTCTTGAAAATATGGAAAATATGGAAAGATTAACACCATTGATTTTCTTCTTCAATCCATTCATTGATATGTATACATGTTGGTTGTTTGGAGCTGAATTCTTCCAATGATATTTGGAGCTGAATTCTTTCTTTGTTGGTTGTTTGTGGGACATTTCTATTTCTACTGATATGTTCATAAACTTAGATTTCTACCCTGTCAGAAATTCTTTCAACTGACAATTTGATAAAGCTTCATTCTTAATGAACTCAGCAAAATTTTGTTCAACCTTAAGCTTTTGGATATATGACTTTCAATTAATTAACTTGTTCCTCATATTAATAAAAACTATTCTTCGGTTTCATATTTTGTCTCTCACTCATGGAAATCATTTCTTTTAAATGTTCTTGTTTCAACATTTTCATTTCACGTTTGTACTAGTCTTGTGTAACTACAAGTTGTGAACTATGTTGTTCTTTGACATTATTTATTTGTTGTTATTTCTCTTTTTTTTTTTTTAAGATTTCTAATTTCTTAACTTTTTCTCGAGAAATGATACTTGTGCTTTTTGTTTCTTTAACCATATCACTATTTCATTTACTTTCTAGGCGTTAGCATTGGAAAAAGATCTTAATGTTGAAGTTGTTTTATGAGAAATTTTCCTTGGTTCTTGACTTGCAACACTCCAAACAAGACATTGTTTGGAAGATTATTCTTCAGGTAACCCTGATTTTCTTTTATTTGGTCTCCCTTTAACTATTTCTTTCTTGAAACTATTGAATAAATATTCTCCCAAGGTCACTATAGTTTCCTCTATAGGATCAAATTGGTATAAGTCAAACATTGTAGGCATTAAGTCTCCTCTAAGAGTAGTAATTGGTGTGAATGTAATAGGAGATATGTCAGTAGCATTAATTTGAGAATATTTATTAATAGGTGTCTATTATGGATTACCTTTTTCTACTGCGACATATTGATACCTTGAGGTTTGGATTTATGTAGCTATTTCTTTATCAAAAGACTTGCTTTGTTGATCTTTTCCATGTGCATCCAACCACATATCCTTAGTTGAAATATCCTTTCTCTGTCCCACATCATGTGTTTCTTGTGTTGACTCCTCTTTGTTTTATTTATCACTCTATGTAACATCCCCATTATAATCCCCATTTTAATTTATGCATAATGTAGATATGAAATTTGTTTATGGCCAAGCGATGTAATATGTGATTTGTATTTTTTATTTTTAATAAATAAAATGTGATGCTAGTTGCTAGGGGACATGGACAGAGATGGGGGATGAGTTTTCCAAAAGATAAGGGAGTGTTTAATATGGGTCCAAGGGGAAATTATTTATGTGTATTAATCCAAAACCACATTCTTGAATTTTATCATCATTGGGGACAACCTTCTATTTTTTGTTTGAGTGTATGCGAGCCTAATATTTGAATACATGTAAGAGGGTGGGTGTGAGAAGTCATATCCCATAGTTACTGGAAGCATGGGGCTAAAGTATAATCAGCATTGGGGAGTGTGAGATTCAACTTGCTTGGGGAAAATAGAGGAAATTTGTATGGGGAGAACATGCATTTTTGGACAATCATGTTTTTTGGCATGAGAAAGGGAGACAATAATAAAATAAGAGATTTGGAGCTAGAACAACAACGGAGAGAAAATTCTGGAGCGTTTTTGGAGTTGTTGAATACTGAAGAAGAAACTTTTCATGCTTGCAGAAGAAATAGGTTGTCAATCCTGAAGAGTAAACTCATGTGTGAGTTGCACTATAACAGAAAGTGATTGTTGTTGTATTGCTCGTAGTTTTCCTAGCAGTGAGTTACCTTGAGTTCCCAGTAGATATATTCATCTTTACTTGTGCCAAAGATACCTTGATAAATGAATGGGATGTCCAATGCATTGAGGTCAGTGAAGGGGTACATTCCTTGGGTTGGGAAGGTCAAGAGGAAGAGAGATGGTGAAAGTCGAGACAGATGTAGGAGAATACCAGTGGGTTCTGGGATATATGAACTATGAGTGGAATGTGAAAGACACCCTCTTTTGTGGATTGATATTCCCATCTCAGGGGTGACTTGTTGTTGAGATATAGAACAAGTCTGTGTTTGGGTGGCGTTAGCGCTAAAAGATGTTCTCAACTGCAAAGAGGAGCATGCATAGCAAATATTGAATAAAATGATAATGCATTATGTGTTTGGTTTTAAATGGTAGGTCAAGTAGGTTTTATGGTTTGAGGGTCTAATAACAATCCCTCAATTAAATTTATAATGATCAACATCACTTCACATAGTCAAGGGCATTCACTCCGAAGGCTAAATAAATAAATAAGCCTCTAGAAGTTCAATTCTTTCAGGTTCATGGCGAACGAGGTGTCCCCCTTTATGCAGAGACATTTTCCTGTGAGTTGAGAAATGCTGCAAAATATCGTTTTAAAACTCTACTGCAAAAACACTTGGCACCAACGCTCAAAGAGAATGTAAAGGAAGGTTAAAAATTATTTATGAATGTCGAACCATATAGGAGTAAAAATTCAAATCGTATCCAAGTAATAATCATTACAAATATTTGTGTTGCAGATAAAAGTTATGCATGATTTGCAGTTTGGAGAACTTACAACACTTGGACTAATATTGTGACATCATCTTTCCTCACATCTCATATCTACATGATCAATGTTGATTAGGAGGATTTTCTTGAATAGATGGATGTAATTTTGATTTGACACAAGGATAACCACATCATATAATTGTCACTGGCCTTCTAAAATTCCGCATTATCTTGTTTAAAACCACTTAGGATTTTGCCACAAAAACCACATACACTCTACAACACCTTAATATTATCATTGATATATTTTCATTGCAAAATCAAAGCAGACTATATAGTTCCTTTAAATTGTAACAGTTATATTTTTGCTGCAGAATATAAACAGATTTTGTAGCACCCTTTATGATAAAACCTAGCTATTTTGCTACAGAATTTTGAAAACCTTCAGAAATGAATTTATTAGACATGTTAAACATTTTGCAACCCAAAACTAATTTAGGCTCATAATGATGAAAATTATTTTGGATAATAGGTTTTAGTGCTAACAGGTGGAACGTCCATCCCAAGCAACTGGTTGCAATATCATTCTAAAAAGATAAATGTTTAATTGTGTTCTGTGTTATTTTGTGAGATAAATTGTTGTGTTTTAACTCTGTTTGTGTGAATGGTTTATATGTTGTTGTGTATGTAATTAATTAGTTGCACTCATGTTTATCTCAACATGCTGTAGTTGCATTTAAATCAATGATAGTAGAATTGTTAAATATGTGTGTGTTCCTGTAGTTGATAAGCTACAAGATTAGTTAGCAGCAAATTTTGAATTTATGTGTATTTCCACAATTAATGGACCTTAGTTGACCAAGGGTATGTTAAAGATTGGTATCAGATCTCGAAATTCAACATTGCACTTGTATGGGCCAAGAGAAAATGCAAATTGGGAAGATTTTCTTATGCAGATTTTGTTATGTGACGAATTTGGGAAAAGTGGTGGACCAGAGTGAAATCCCCAAATTTATGGGTAGATTCAAGTTCAATTGCTTCAAAATTGTCAAAGGGAAGATTTATGGCATTGATATGCAGGTTGTAGAGTTAAAAATCCATCCCTCACAGTAGAATTTTATGTTTTCATGGCGACTATGAATTTTAAGTGAAGCGACATCCTAGATTAATTCAACCTCAAGAATCAACGGTTGAGATATATCTGTGAAGTTCAAAAATGGTGTTCCTAGCAGGCTTTTAGAAATCAATTTCAAAAAAATCCTAAGGTGGGGCATGAGGTTAAGTTTGAAGGAAGGAATGTGATGGTGTGAGCCCGAAAGAATGAGAATCGTTGATCGACATCACTCTTAGTCGTCAAATATTGTGAAGAAATTGTTTTCAGAAATAATCATTCAGGAAGTCTAGGGGTAGTTTCATGTTCTGAAGAAGTTCATCCGACCGATTTAAAGTTCAAGCAATTGTAATGTTTAATGTGAAGGTATGGACCATCATATGTGAGAGATTCCAGTCATTATATCCTTTATAAAAGAAGCTTCAAAAGTAATCGTTTGGAAATTCTGGTGTTGGTGATATGCTTACGAAATATATTTTTCAACCAAGGTAATTGTCATGCAACTTGGGAACTCACGATGATTAAGGTTGTTGGTCAGAAAAATTGTTGATCATTTGATCTATTAGACGAACATGTTTTCTTAAAAGGGTAGAGGGAAGAAGAGAATTCCATGTCAGTTTTCCATGTGAGTATGCCATGTCACTAGTACATATGACCAAATTTGCGATGATTTTTCGTTGATATTGCCACACTTATTCGTTGCAATTTCCACGAAAGCCGAGTTTTTTTTTCGTCGGAATAATTTCGTCGCTCTATCGACGATCTAGGTGTGCGTGGAAACATCGACGAAATTATCTCTCCACGTGTCACCACCTTCAAGTTCGGTTAACCCTATGCATCGTCGCAATTACAACGAAACTTCGTCGCAAGTACAACGAACAACCGCGGAAATTATGACAAAATTTCGTCGCAATTGCGACGAAAATTTATGACAAGTCAAAAACTTACGATGCAGATGATGTATGTGCGAAGAAAAACCGTGGAAACTTGTGATGAATACCCGTGGAAATAGCAACAACATTGATTCATCAAGACCAAAGTTACGATGAAGATGTTGTATGTGCGGCGGAAACCTATGGCAACTTGCGACGAAAGTTCATCGCTATTGCCACAGTGGTCAAAATGCAATTTTTTTCCGATGAACTATCGTCGATATTGTGACGATGGCATTAAGTTTTAAAAAATGTGATATGGCAATGTCATATTACAATGCCATATTACAATTTAATATGGAATTGTAATATGGTAATGCCATATTAACCCACAATTAATTGCAAGCCAACATGAAGAAATATGATCTTGGAAAACAATTATTGTTTTGTATGGATTTTGTAGTTAGAGGATGTGAATTTTGTATTGACCTAAGAAATATAAAATTCATTGTAAATTGGTTGATCCAAGATAGTTTAATTGAACCAAGGTAATTCATGGGGTTAGCAAATTATTTAGGAATGAAATGTCTCTTCAATGCACATTAGAAAAGGCAAGTATAACCTTTCAATTCATTGCAATTGAAAACCAAGTAACTAAAGCTTTGACATGAAAGAATTGTAATGCATCAATATTAAATCTAATGAAACTTGCAATTTCATTTGAAATCAAAGCAAGTTTCGCATGATACATAATGGCAAAACCTTTGATACAAAGAAGGAGTTGGATAACATAACACTTGAAACTTTTGTTGGTGTAATCATAATATACCCCAAATAAGATAAGGAATTGTACATCATAGTTTAGGCATTGAAGTATGA
>ML791500.1:397244-427956 GCA_009831015.1 Picea engelmannii | reverse complement strand
TGTTTAATTAACTCAGTGAGTGGCACAAGAATTCTGACCTTTTGAATCTCATGTTCGAAATTGAAAGAAGACATAGGCTTTGGGATTTCTCTAATTTCAGGAACATGATTATGAACAATGGGAGAGAGAGGTTGGGCCTTCTTACCTCTGTGAGCATCTGGTATCTCATTGGCAGGCTTCTTTGCTCTACTGGATGGCTCAGGGATATTAGGTACTGCTGCTCTTTTGTCAGACCTCAGGTTGTATCTGCCTCGACCTCCACCAGCTTTGTCTCCCTTGCTTAATTCATTCAGCTGACTATCCATGAGAGACTCCTCGTATTCTGATTTGGTCAGATGAGGGAAGGGGGGAGTGACTTCTACACTGTGGATTTTAGGCTCAGTCTCATCTATTTCCCCTTCATCTCCATCAGCCACAAAATTGTTCTGAAAGGGAGCCTAAATTCTTTGGTCTTCTCTGTCTCTTTCCTTCTCCCTGTGCATAGTTGGAGGAGCGAAATTATTTGGCCTTCTAAAACCTCCTTTATTTTCGATGTTCTGAGGGCCCTTGTTCATTTGTTTCCTCTCCACTTTCAATCTTTCCACCTCTTCTTTAAGGAGGTTCATAAATCAGGTCAGCTCATTTACTTGAGAGTGGGGCAAAGAGGGGCCGGAAGTGGAGGCTTCCGACTTTTCCTTTCTTCTGTCTGTGTCGGCCTGGCTTCTCAGTCTGTCAGCTGCCAATATGTTGGATTCCACTTCTATAGCTGCATCTTGCATCTAAGCTAAAGAGGTGGCTCTTCTCTCTCTTAACACGAGACAAAAATTAGGGTCAAATGCATTAGCATAGGAAATTTGAGCAGAGGCCTATGAGGGTTTAATCTCTACAGGAATCTTGTTATACATCTTATTGAACCTTTTGGAGAAGTCAGAAACAGACTCTCCTTCCTTCTTCTTCAGAGACCCAAACTCGGTCATGTAATATATGTAATCTTTCCTATCCCCCCACTGTCTCAAGAAAACATTATCCAAGGCTTCAATGCCAACAATAGATCCAGGGGCCAGTCCCCTAAACCACTTTCTAACCTCACCATCCAAGCTCTGGACAAAGACTCTCATCCAGACATCTTCATTCTCAATATTGAGGTTGTCTGCATAACTGTAAAAAGCAGCCAAGTGCTCTTCTGCAGTTATGTCCCCTTCCCCAGTGAACTTGGGCATATACTTCAAGTAGTCTCTAGTAGGGAGGGGATTCAGAGGCTTGGGTAAGACTAAAGGGGCATATCTAGTAGCAACTATGGAATCCATTCTATTTGGAGGGGGATTAGAACCAGCCATAGGGATATTAGGTAGGGGAGAACTCAGAGGAGAAGGAGTGTGAACGGGAGATGATGGGAGAAACAGAGAGAATTCTAAAGAACCCGAATGTGCTGATGCTTCTCTTCGTGCAGCAGTAGTAATAACAGGAGGGGTGGTGAAATATTCTGAGCCCAGAGGTCTGTTTGGAAACACAGCTTCCAGGGAAGGGGGAGTGACAAGGATCTCTCCCTCTGACACTAGACCAGGAGGGGAAAACTCGGCAGGAACACTCCCGAAATTCAGAAAACGGGAAACCTCAGAGGAAGGACGACTAGGAAGCTGAGAATAATAAAATGGAGTTTTCATAGAAGGGGATGGCGTATTACCTTTTTCAGTGATGGAGGCTTCTTTCGCAGAGCTCTTTCCCTTTCTGCGCACTGCTTCCGAGTCATCTCCTGGTGTAGCCAAAGGCAGGTGTGGATTAGACCTCGTGTGTCTGCCTCTCGAAGCCACAACTGATAGAACAGGTTCTCCCCAGCGGAGTCATCACAGTGGAGTCGCCAGGTGCACAGTAGCAATCTTCAGGTTCTGATATCTGATGCACCTTCAGAATCAGATTAATCTTTGTCGTTCACTCCCAGGGAATATATTCAACATCATCCCCGGAAACGACGCTAGAAATGTTGGCTATCAGAAGTCACTCCTGGATTGCTTGCAGGAGCAGAGCCCGACGCCCATCAGTTAATGTCACGATTTGTTTTAAAGGGGTGATCTAATGGAGGAAAACTCAAGGAGATATCACTCTAACTCGGGGACTGAGTCTGGTATATATGGTGACAAAGGAGGTCTTGATCCAACTTCATCCAGTAGGTTGATTAAAAGGGTGAGTAGGTGGAGGACTTAATGAGAAAAATGAACAAACATCTTTGGGCAACAGGCTTACGGCTATTCACAGAAGAAAGACACTGAAGGCAAGATCCGCTTGGCTCAGGGTCTCAAGAAACTGAGGAGGACTCGACTGGATCCTCCAATTCCAAGTCACTCAGCTCGGGGAAAATCACAAGAACTGGCTAGAAACATTATAACTGCTACAGTGATCCTACCAACATCATCCTATAACAGCTATAGCTCGACTGTATCCTCCAATTCTGAGCATTTCTAACACAGTGTAACAGAGACGTAAAAGAAACTGGCATTCATCAGGCAAGAAGTCTCAAAAGTGCATACATAACCAGAGTATCAGTGCTTCATTAAAGATTTACAACCGAGAGCTCCGCTCAACCATCGATAGATACAAAAATGGCGAAAACGCCTTCATATACTCAAAACAACAACAACAACGAAATCAAGACACTGCATTGAAAGCTTTGTGTCTGCATGGCTTCTGACAGTCAACCTCTGAAATATCATGAGTATCAGTGCTTCATTAAAGATTTACAAACGGGAGCTCCGCTCAACCATCGATAGATACAAAAATGGCGAAAACGCCTTCATATACTCAAAACAACAACAACAACGAAATCAAGACACTGCATTGAAAGCTTTGCATCTACATGGATTCTGACAGTCAACCTCTGAAAGATCATGCCGCTTATGTCAGACGCAATCTTAATTCTTTGACAGTTCCAACGGAGAATCGACATGCCTTAAATTCATGGCCGTGCTTTCCCATTAAGGCGGAGGCGATGTCCAACCATCGCCAACTGCTTCAATAACTGCAACATCGAGATTGAGGACGGCCCGACCAACTCGGCACCTTCTGGACGTGGAGGACCTCCCATGTAGCCACCTGGAATAACCGACCGGCTCAAAGGATATGCAGGGAGAACAACGCAGAAGGTGGGACACGGGGACGAAGTGATGGGGCCGCGACGACGGAGAGAGAGAGAGGGATTGCAAGGGGGGACACATGGAAACATGCGATAAGCGAAGGAGGTGGAAGAATAGGTGTGATGGATACCTTTTAGGAGGAGGCTAACGTTGAGGGAAGGAGGCACGTGGCAGATGGTGTGTGAATGATAGGAAAGGAGGAAGGCCACGTAGACCATAAAGGAGAGATAGATGGATGACACATGGCGGCAGGAGAACGGTGGTTGGAAGGTGATATGATGGGAGAAGGGCCCATGCGCGCTTAGACACAGAGCAGCTGCAGATGATGCGGGTCGTGCGAGCGTCGTCGATTCGGGCGCTAAGATTTCAGCCGTTGGAGAGCTGCGGGTTCGATTCCGGACCCCCCCCACTCCGCTTAAAGGTAGAAAGGTAGGGGGGGTCCGGAATTGCCTTCATTGCCCCCATTCCATCCCCCTTACAAGAAATATCGCTAACACGGGGACCTAGAAGAATAAATCTACATGAAACAACCTAAAGGATTTGTAGTAAGGGGAAAGAAATTTTTGGTGTGCAAATTGAAAAGACCCATTTATGGTCTAAACAAATCACCAAGGATGTGGTACCAAAATTTTGACACATACATCCTTAGTTTGGGATTTGTGAGAAGCAAATTTGATCATTTCATATATTCCAAACAAGAAGATGGGTGTTTCATATATGTAGCATTGTATGTCGAAGACATGTTGTTGATTGGAAACAACATGAACGCAATAAAGGAGGTGAATAAGCAGTTATCCTCCAACTTAGACATGAAGGATCATGGTGCAGTGAACTTCATTCTAGGAATGGATATCAAGAGAGATTGAGCAGCTAGAAAGCTCTGGTTGAACCAGAAAAAAGTGTATTGAAACAATATTGAAACGTTTCAACTTGTAGGATTGTAAACCTATGAAGGTTCCAATTCCTGCGGGAACAAGGACAATTGTTGAACAATTCCCAAGGACACAGGAGGAAATAGAGGACATGGAATGTATTCCCTGTGAAAGTTTTGTTGGTATTCTAATGTATGTGATGGTCTACACTCAACCATACATTTCCCATGCAGTGGGAGTGTTGAGTAGATACATGCTGACACCTAGAAAGGAGCACTAGACAGTTGTCAAGAGAGTATTTAGGTATTTTTTATTTTTGTGGCACAAAAGACTATGATATATTCCACCAAAGAAAACTTGGAGGTGACAGTGAATTACATGTACATGGCTTTGTCAATGCTAACTCCACTGGAGATATGGATCATCAAAGATTGACCAGTGGATATGTGTTCAATATGTTCCATGGAGCAATCAGTTGGATGAGTAAGCGATAGACAGTCATAGATTTTTCAACAATAGAATCTGAAGACATGGCAACCACTCATGGAAGAAAAGAAGCAGTATCATTGCAAAGGTTGTGTTCAGGAATCGGGTTTGAGCGAAGAGATATGACGATAAGTTTTGATAGTCAAAGCACAATATTTCTAGTAAAGGACCCATATTATCATTCCAAGACTAAGCACATTGATGTAAAATACCATTTCGTGAGAGACATGGTGGAAAGAAACAAGGTGCTAATGGAGAAAGTAGACACATTAGAAAACATAACAGACTCTTTGACCACGTCTATGAGTTTTGTGAAGTTCTCTTGGTGTAGAGAGGCAATGGGAATTATTGCCCTAGATCTGTGAACAAGAGTTCAGAAAACTCTCGGTTTCATCAAAGAAGAAAACAAGTGGGAGAATGTTGGGTTGTTATATTCTTTGCAATGAAAGTCAAAGGTTGAGGTGGATCGACTGGGTAAATTCAAAGTCGAAGAAATCGATGGCGAGTCAAAAGTCAAGGCGGATCGACCAGGTAAATTCAAAGTCAAATAAATTGACAGCAAGTCAAATATGTCAATTGATAAGAGGCCAATAGGCGAGCTCACGACAGCCGATTGAAGACTGAATGGAGGTAAACTAGTAATTGAATTGTAAACTGACTTTGATTAAACTGTAACAAAATCTCGATATTCATGAGATTTGTAGCCAATTATCTGTGAGGATCTATAACTGTTTTTGGGTGCCTTTCTTTAGGGTTTTTCCGATTGTAAAGCTTACAAATAAGGTGTGTTGTAATGTTGTAAAAACTAATCTTTAGATAAATTGTTCTAGATGTTGTTGGTCATGTAGATGTAAGACGAATTGGCTACAGGGTTGTTCTTGTGTAAATCAAGAAGGTATGATGTTGATTTTGTTTTAGGTGTATACCAAGGTTAGGCATGTAACCTTTTTTTATGAAGGAATAAGACAACAAGAGATAAAAATGCTCAAGGAATGTTGGTTTCCCCATTTGGGTTTCCAGGGTAAAATCTTTGTGTATTGTGTGTTTTATTTGTGATTTATTTTCTTGATTAAATATTTCTTCCTCTCTTCTACTAGGTTTAGTGTGGAAGTGCTCCTTATTTCCTAACAAGTTCCAGGAGGCAGAGGAGAAGGCATGATTCAAACATTTTGCAAGGTGAACTCAAGAAAATCAATCCACCAAATTTCAATGGTGAGAACAAAAATGGGGAAGAGGTGAGGTATGGTTGTTGGAAATGAAGAATTCTTTCTAGTTGCATGATTACCCCTCAAGGGTATAAACAAGAATTGCAACCTACCACCTGCAAGGAAAGGCAGTTATGTGGTGGGCTCAACTTAAGAAAGCCAAGCATCTGGATGAGAATAAGGTCCCATGGAGGTAGTTAAAGGATATTTTCAGAAGAAATATGTGTTAGAGCATTGCTATGAAGGAAAATGAAAGATTTATTTGAACTCAAATTCGGAATCATGATAATGGATGAATATGAGAAGAGGTTCTTTGAGTTGTTGAATTATGTGGGCTTCATAAAGGATGAGAAGGTCAAATTCCAATTTTTTTTGAGTGGGTTACCTTATTTCTACAGTGAAAAGACACACTATGATAACCCTAGAAAGTTGGAGGAGGTCATAAGAAGAGAAAATCATCTTTATGAGTAGAGCAGAGGGAGGCTAGTCTTCCAAAAACCTTGGAATGATGAGATGAAATGAAATAGAGATCAAAGGAAGAAAGGTTTTAATCACCCTTTTTCAAGAAAAACTCACAAGAAAATCAGTAAGGATAGTAACCCAAAATAAGCCCAAGATGGCAGATTCATTTGGGAAAAGGCCAAGGTAGTGACCTGTACAGTGTTAGGGATGTGAGGGAAATCACTTATATAGGGATTTCCCTCACAAAGGAGAAAGAATGAGGATTTTCCACAACATTCAAGAGGATGAAAAAATTGACGAGTGGGAGGAAACATTTCAAGAATATATGCATCCTTGGACAAAAAGCAAGAAGAATAAAAATCCCCCATGATTGAAATGGAAGGTAAGATTGATAACCAACCTATAACAACTTAATTGATTCTAGAGATATCCATAGTTACATAAATACTAACATTGTTGAAATATTTCACTTACAAAGGAGTAATCATAATAAATCTTAGTTAGTTTAGTTAGCCATGGGGGCTAAGGGGAAAATCAATAATCTAGTTAAAGATTTCCCAAAAGACATGAATGGATTCAAGAAAAAGGTAGATGTGAACATCATACCATTGGTTTCATATGACTATATAATTGGCATGTATTTGTTGGAAAAACACCATGTTGTCCTAGACTATTACAACCAAATAATCATTTGTCTTGATGAGGTAGGACAACAAGGAAAAGTTAAAGGCATTACCCGAGTTGTAGCAATTAGAGAAATTTTAGCCATGTAGATAAAAAGAGTTCAAGAAGGGATGCCATATTTTTTCAACCCATATGTAAGAGGTATCAAAAGATAAAATGCCAAGTATTGAAGATCGTCCAGTCTTGAGGGATTTTGAACATGTTTTTGGGGACATCCCACAATTGTTTCCAAACAAAGACATTGATTTCATTATTGATTTGGCTCCAGGAGATGCCCTAGTGTCTAATACACCTTACAAAATGTTCACACTAGAATTGAAAGAGTTGTAGATGCAGTTTGAAGAAATGTTAAAGAAGGGGTATATACACCCAAGTGTGTCACCTTAGGGAGCCCTAGTTCTTTTCTTAAAGAAGAAATATGGAACCTTAAGGCTGTGTATTAATTTTAGACAATCGAACAAGGTCACCATAAAGAACAAATACCCTTTGCAAAGGATTGATAATCTATTCGATCAATTGAAAGGTGAAAGAATATTTTTGAAGATTGACTTGAGATTAGGTTATCACAAAATGAGGATAAAGGAAGAAGATATCAATGAGACAATGTTCAGAACAAGATATGGGCATTATCAATTTATGGTAGTGCCATTTGGGCTATAAAATGCCCTAGTTGTTTTCATATTCCTAATGAATGGAGTGTTCAGGGAATACTTGGACAAGTTTTTTATTGTATTCATAGATGATATACTCATCTAATCAAAGATAAACAAAGAACATGACCATCATTTGAGAATGGTGATAAACGTTTTGATAGAGCACAAGTTGTATGCCAAGCTAAGTAAGTGAATCTTTTATCAAAAGAATATTCACTACTTGGGACATATTATTTTATCCGATGGGATAAAAATTGATCCCAAAAAGATAGAGGCCATTATGGGGTGTCTAGTGTCAAGAAATGTGACAAGGGTAAGATCATTCATGGGTCTTGTCAGTTATTATCAAAGGTTCATAAAAGGATTCTCAAATATTGCAAGCCCAATCATTTATTTACAAAAGAATGGAGTGAAATTTGAATGGACTTTCGACTGTGAAGACAACTTTCAGTGGCTGAAAGACATTTTGACAAGTGCATCCATCTTAAATATTATAGATCTGGATGAAGAATTTGTGGTATGCAATGATGCATGCAAGGAATGTATTTTTGGAGTCAATAAAAAGGATCATGTGGTGTGTTATGAGTCCCAAAAATTAAAATAGGATGAGAGGAATTATGCTATACATGACTTAGATTTAACAACCATTGTTCATGTGCTAAAAATGTGGAGACATTACCTCATGGGGATAATATTTTGGCTAAGGACATACCACTGTGGTCTGAAACATTTATTTGGGCAGCCCACATTTAATGGTATACAAACTAGATGGATCAAATTTCTTAGTGAATATGACTTTGAAATTAAACATATCAAAGGTAAAGAAAACCAGGTGGTTGATGCACTCAGTAAAAGAGCATATGAAATGAATGTTGAAACCATCATCATGTGCAGATATGATTTAAAAGACAGAGATTTAGAGGCTTCAAATTCATATCATCACTCTTTGAAAATGAAAGAAACATTACATCAAGGTCATTTTCAGCAGAACTTTAAATATTATGGGCTGAAAGAGGATGGAATCTTCATGTATATAGGCAAGTTATATGTGTCAAATTTAAGAGATATGAAAAATATAGCCCTGAGAGAAATGCACATCATGTCATATGATGGGCACCTAGGAAACTAGAAATCAATTGCAGTTGTAAGAAGCCAATACTTTTGTCCTATAATGAATAAAGAAGTGGTTTATTATATAGCCAGGTGCCTAGAGTGCCATAAGGTGAAGACATAACATAAACATCTAGCTTGGATATTACAACCATTGTCCATTCCAGAATGGAAGTGGGAAGTATTTACGGTGGATTTTATTACAAATTTTCCCAAAAGAATGAAGCAACATGATTCCATCATGGTAGTGGTGGAAAAATTGAATAAGGATGCACATTTTATCCTAATGAATACTAAACACGAGGTAGAAAATATTGCAGAAAACTCCATGAAAGAAGTTGTTAGGCTACATGAAGTTCCTAAGGAAATTGTTTTAGACATAGATCTAATGTTTACATCCAATTTTTGGAAAGGATTGTTGAAGGGATTTGGGACAAATTTAAAACTTAGTGCATTGTATCACCTAGAATCTGATGGGAAAACAAAGAGGACCAACAAAATAATTGAAGACATGCTCAACCATCAAAGTGGGAGGATTATATCCACTTAATGGAATTTGCTTGCAATAATGAGTATCAAGCCTCATTAAAAATAATCCCATTTGAATCATTGTTTGGTAGGAAGTGTAACACACCAATGAGTTGGGATAACCCAATAGAAAGAGTTGTTAGTGGGCTAGATTTGTTGAAGGAAATGGAAAAACATATGGCAAAGATCAAGCATAATTTAAAAGATGCCCAGGACACGTAGAAATGTTATGTAGACAAGAACACTGTTTTCATATATTTTAAGGTGGGAGAACATGTATTTATAAAAGTGAAAGTGAAAAGAAGCTCACTAAGATTGGGTAGATTCCCAAAGTTGGCAGCAAGATATTGTGGTCCTTTTGCGATATTAGAAAAGATAGGCTTAGTTGAATACATGATATAATTTCCTCCATCCATGAGAGTGCATAATGTATTTCATGTGTTGTTATTAAAGAAATGTGTGTCTAACCCTAACCACGTAATTGATTGGACTATGATCCAAGTGGGGCACAGAGGGGATTTTCGGGTGGAACCACTACACATCCTGGACCGGAAAATCAAAGTGCTCAAGAAAAAATATATAGGCCTGGTAAAGGTTCAATGGAATTTCTATGGTCCAGAAGACGCAAAATGGGTGCATGAAGAATCTATGTGGGAGGAATACCCACATATATTTGTCAATTTTAAAGGAAACATAGGCTAAAACTGAAAGACTCCATTTTTAGATATCTAGAGTTCCAGAACCACATCCTAGGGTTCATGAACACCTGTGCTAAAATCCTTGATAAAATAATGGTGTATCCTGATGGACTGAGAGCAGAGAAGCGGGTGCATTCCTTGGGTCAACAGGTTGAGAGAAACAAGAGATTATGGTTGGGACTATTATTGGAGGGTACATAGATTGCATATTTTTTTTTCTAAATATTATGATGTAAATTTGTGCATGTATATCAGCACAATGTTTTTCACCGAGGATGGTGCACAATTGTAGGGGAGAGGGACTGTAACATCCCCACTATAATCCACAATTTAATTTATGCATAATGTACATATGAAATGTAGCTATGGCCAAGCAATGTAATATGCAATTTTTATTGTTGATTTTTAATAAATAAAATGTGATGCAATTTGTTGGGGGACATGGATAGAGATGGGGGGATGCGTTTTCCACAAGATAAGGGAGTGTCTAAGGGGTCCAAGGGGGAATTATTTATGGGTATTAATCCAAACCCACATTCTTGAATTTTATTATCATTGGGGACAACCTTCTATTTTTTGTTTGAGTGTATGAGAGCCCAATATTTGAATACATGTAAGAGGGTGGGTGTGAGAAGTCACATCCCATAGTTATTGGAAGCATGGGGATGAAGTAAAATCAACCTTGGGGAGTGTGAGAGTCAACTTGCTTGGGGAAAATAGAGAAAATTTGTATTGGGAGAACATGTAGTTTTGGATAGTCGTGTTTTTTGGCATGAGCAAGGGAGACAATAGCAAAAAAAGAGCTCTGGATCTAGAAAAAAATGTTGGTTCACTTACATGCATCCTTTGTAAAATTGGGGGGATTGATGACCCAAGATTTGTTCAAAGTTGACCAATTAAAACCCCAAGATGTTGACATATCAATCCTCACCCAAAGGCTGAAGAAGGTCTCACCTGATACGCCATGAGAATCACAGAGACCATTTGGTCTTGTGTCAATGATGAAGGGTTAATTACACAGAGAATAAATTTGGGCTGACATTCATACATTCCATTGAAATATGTTTAAAAGAATTAACAACATCTAACAATAACAAATAAATTCATCAGACATGTGATCAACACATCAAAGGACAAAAATCGATGCATATTTTATTATATTCATTCAACCAGTCACATATATATATATCCAAAGGCACCCATCAATTATTAGAAACAACACCCTTCATTCTCATACATTCTCACAGTAATTCATTACATGGTGTTATGTGTTTTCTCTTAGACTATGTAGGTATTAAAAAACCATAATCACAACTAGACTCTTTAGAAAACATAGCCATACTCGTCTCTCAATCAAGATGGCTCAAAGATACCCAAAGCATCGACCATGAAAACATTTATCTCTACATCAACAATTGACAACTAAGTAATAAACTCACTAACTAATCAACCCTTGGATATCCCCATTTTTCCCTTTTGTTTCCTTCTCTACTCTAGTGCTCTATCACTTTCATTTTTTCTCCACTTGCTCTGTTGACTTCCACTCCTACACATTTATGTCACATGCATGTAGTTTGAGTAGCCTCTTTGGAGTCATGGTAGTCTTAACTACATTTCCATCCCATCCCTTAAATTCTCCATGATCTCTCATGCTACCTGAAGTAATCATTTGGGAATATTTCATGAAGATTATTTTCTTGATTACGGCGTGCATGTGGTGTCTTCTTGATTTATGGCACACATAGTAGAACTCAAACTATCATGCATAATAGAACTTGGACTAGAACATGCGCCTCATGTTATCCACTATGCATATGCTAGTGTGGGTGAAAAATTGTAGCATGCGCACAACTATGTTTGTGCACACGCGCAATCCTTATCACAAAAATTTGGGTGCCAACAACCTCCCACCACTATTATTTGGATTTTACTCAAGCCAATGGCCACATGGAGTGATTTACATGACAGAAGGAACCATCTTCATGAGTTCCAAAAGAAACTCCTTGAATTGATTATCAAAATAATTGAGGATGTCATTAAGTTCCTGGTTGAGCTGAAATACCTCATATACCTCAATTTTCATAACCTAAGGAGTTGTCATGTCCATCCTATCCATGTTCTTGATCATAGGGGTGACGATGAGTTCTGCGACTGTCAACTGAGTATAAATACCAGAGCCTTATCGACTACATCAGTGGCTAAATATAAAGTAGTTTTCTACTCCTCTCATTCTGCATTAATATCCTTAGTCTTCATCACAATGGATGTCATCACATATTAGCGCTCGTCCATGGGTAGAGAATCCAAACTGCTCTTTTGTTGGGAAACCTCAGATTTTGTCGCGCAAACTTTGTCATCAATAGAAATCAATTATGGGGGATTTTGCAGATGGTTCCACAAGGTGAAACTATATTCGACCACTCCTGAAAAATCCTTCAATCTGTTATGGTCATCTTGGACAGTTGTTGTGGAAAATGCAATATTGTTTTGTAGCTCTGTCACATTTGGTATTGTTTGTTGAATCCACGTGCGATGTTGTATTTTGTGATTCCAAAGATTGTAGATGGGCCTTTACAACCGATATTTTGATATAGGGGGGTATGTCTTGAGCCTCTATTGAGGTGTTTAGTACATGTGCATATAATCTATCAACCATCCCTAGGAGGTTGTTGAAGGTGGTACTACTCTCAACATGTTGAACCTTTGTGTTTGCATGGGATACAACCTCTATGGCATACCGCTGCTACAAGGACTGGTGAGCTTAGACCTCCTAATGATACCGTGAATGCAATTTATACTTGGTTTTGCAGTTGAATTTGTACATGATTCTGACTAAGCGTTTGGTGTCGATTGCCCAATTTCGTAAGTAGAGTAGTAATACAATATTGCACTGCTGGAGTAGGAATTGGTAATAAGTGGATGCCTATATTGGCAATGTCTATTGAGGTGATAAAGGAAGGGTTGAGTATGAGGACCCACACATGACTAATGGAACTGATAATGGAGTATGATTACTGAGTTGGAGTGTCGGAGAAAAGGAGTTGCACCTTCGAGCTGGTGACAAAGATACTCAACATTACAAGTGCCCCCCATATTGATTTTTTGTTGTGGTAGAAATTGTATTTTGAGGGTTGTGATCATAGTCGCAATCCCAGACACCATCTATCCTGAGCCTAGTTGTACAGGGGGAGTTGCCACTTTAATGTTCAGACCAACCTGTTGTCTTTTCATACTAGCGGGGGTGGAATTTGCTTATTGTTGTGCATTGTGGGATGGGGGTGTCATTTTTCATTGATCGTCATGCGCGTGTTTAGGACTAGACCCAATGTTGAGAGGATCTATAGATGTATAACTCAGGTCTAGAGTCCACTTGAATTTGCTTTGTCTGTGGATTCCCCTCTAGTGGTGAACATGCTCTGTCCCCTCAACTACATAGCTTCGACCCACCTTCGATCTTGGTTTCTCTTAGTGTACATTTCCAAAGAGTCTTTTTCTTCATTAGGGACCAGTTGGAAAATTTTTGTCCACTCTGCTACCCCTTGTTCGATATCTTCTTCTATGATGAAGAAAGGAAGAAAAACCATTGAAAACCCATGTCCATCACTGGGATAGATATAAATGTTATGAAAAATTGAATCAAATACAAGGTAGTTGGCATAATTGTTGATGATATTGTGCAGGATGCACACTTGCAAGGAAGACACCTAGATAAGTTGTTGGTAACATTTATGAGGAATCAAAGGGATATGAACGTTGGGCCACTCATAACATCACGTTCATATCCTGGAGGGGGACTTCAAAGAACCATAGCGAGGAGCAACATGATACATTTGTAATGGAAGTCCTTCCTGAAATTTTGTGCATCCAAGCAATCATTGATGAATTCATTGAGAAAATTACATGCCCAGGTGAGTTAGACACATGTCAGACACCATTCAACTACTATGACAATTCCAAGTGGGATCTCATCCTTCTTACAGTTCCACGAGATCTTACAAGTGAGCAGTTGAGTAACAAATCGAACTGGTTGAGTATTAATTTATGAGATCACCACCCTATTTGTTCCCTGTTGCATGTCATACTTTCCATACATGTCATTCTAGGTAGTGTATTTTATTGTTAGTGCTTTTTCAAGTTCCTCTCCATGCATGGGTAATAAGGTAACTCGATGGATTGTTTCGGAATCAACCAAATATTTTTCACCCAACCAGAGGTATCCACCATGTAGGTGAGTAAGAAAGAAGTGAATTCATATGGTAATTAATCCCTCATGGTCAATGTGAGGACATTTGACTATGGATAGTATGTCAGCCTGTCAAAGGGGTTTGGGCCATTTTTGTGTAAGCACCATTTGTTCACCATTTTCACTACAAACATCCTATACGTAATTGGAAAAGCACAGGGTTGGGAATTGTACAAGGACTTTGACATCATATTCGAAAAAGTGAACATCCTAAACTTTCCTCGTCTAGGATCCTGTAAAAATAGCATTGTGAGGTAGAAGTGGCTCTGGTGTTTATTGGTCTCAGACTGCCTTTGTGTTGTTCTGGCCCTCTGACCTACTAGACGAAGCCATTTCAAACTATAGTATAAATATCTTGATGGATGAACCCTAGTGTCAAGATGGACTAGTCAACTATTCTCCTGCTCGTCTCTTATCTCCCTCTGCCATTGCTCTGTAACTCTGAACTCCCTATCGTAGAATAGGAATAGTAATTCATGAGTTCAAAGGGGAAATATTAGTCTTGGAGGGGGGAATTTTTTGTCCAATTACAATGGTATAATATGTGGGGGGTATGCACCAAGTCATTAATAACTCGGAGTGTAGTACGACCCTCCTTGAGAACCATTGAGACATTAATACCTATATCGTCCTATTATCCCCTCCGGCTGTCAATGAAATGGGAAGAGTGTTTCATCTTGTGGCCACCGTCAGTGTTATTATTTCTTTGATTGACGTCAGCCTTATGTCGACTCTCTCACATTCATGGTCTGTAACCATTCCTTTTTATTGTCAAATATGCATAATCTCCAGATGGGATCTTGGCATTTACCGTTGAGTACTATCGAAATGTGCTAACCCCTTGGAAACGTACAATGAATAGGTCAATATTTATCGCATGAAATTTTTTATGCTGCCTTACTTTTAGTGTGATGTGGATAGATTCGTACATGCACATGACTTATTGTGAAGGGGCGTTGCACATGACTCATGAACAACCCTCCATCAATTGACCAAATCTTGATCTATCGTGACGACCCCTTCCAGGTCGAAACACTTTTTCACATGTGTCCAACTTCTCAATTTCCACCACGGAGGATCTACACTAGTGCCAGTTGTATCTGGTGGCATCTATTGACTAACCCCCATTCTCTTATTGTTGTGCAACTCATTTTTTTCTCAATAGGGGTTACAGGGATTGAATGGGTGGACGTGCTTTCTATTATAGCATATTAAGTGTTCATCTCCATCCTTCCCGCATGCAACTCACCCACTCACGTTCTTGGAATATAGGGAGTCAGATGGCTGGAATGTCTTCCCGATACAACATGCTAAGCATTCATATACCTGCTTTGTGCACCCCACTATTTCCTATCTACCCAACACCATTCGCAAGAACACATTTATTGGTATATATCTATGTATGGCATAAACCTTTCTTTTATAAAATATTCCACAACTTTCAATTCATATAGATTCTCTCAATGCACTACCCACCATTATGTGGGTATCCCTATTAACTTTGTATTGAGGGTGTGTACCCGGTGGAGTACAAGAATTTTCTTCATCCAAATAATGAATGTATCCATTGAATCTGACCCATCGAATCGATAGGACCCAAATTCATCTTCGCGCACTTCATTGGTAATCTAAGTGCATATATTTATAGATATTTCATAAATCTTGTGCTACCACCTCTCCATGGCATCCTTTGAATTAGTATCATATGACTTCACACTCCTCCAACTCAGTTCCCCATCTATAGTGGGATTGATATAATTTTCCATGTGCCCTGTAATCTGGTAAATATGTTAAATAATGGATCTCTCCACATATTCATTCACCAGTTTGTTGTATCTGTCGCCTTCATTTTGATCTAATGGCACAATTACAAGTAGGGTGTTTGTCTCAAACTGCATATGTCTCTTCTTTAGATTCAACACAACATTTTTTTTGAAGGCCCAATCAATTCCAAGTAGGGAAGGGTATGGATCAGAGTCATCCATGATCTCTATCACTTCAAAATATGCCTTCGTCTTCACCCCCTCTATGGTCACTTCAAATTGATTTAGTCGACCTATAGGGTAGATTCTATAGTGATTTTCCAACCAAAGCTAAATGGGTGACCAGACCAAATTTGGTTTACCCATCAACTCCTGTGACTTATTCGGCAGGATGTTCACGTCATATCCAAGATCCAATATGACACCATTCATCTCATAGCTTCCGAGTTCAGCCATCATTTTGAACTCTCTTCCCATGCACTTATTTTTACTGACCTGACACACGTCCCTTTCCGGTAGGGGGGATTATATATCTTTATCTGTCCCTTCTTCCCTCATGCAAGTTGCTAACATATGTGCCAATTTTCATGCAACAATAGTATCGATTAACAATTTTAAACAACAATTCTAGAAGTTACTTACTTGGTCTTCAGTATATGCTTCATGACCCATGTCATGCAATGCTTCTTCTTGCATTGTTTTATTTAGCAATTCATGCAAATTTTCCTCTATTTTCCTTTTTTTGTCTCGTCATAATTCTTCTTGTCTGTCAGATTCTTCAAGTGAACTTTTCATCACACATTGTATTTCCTCAAGCACACAGGCTTCTTCTAAACACCTTTGTGTGGTGTGTTGATATTCTTCACAGTCTCGGGCTTCCTCTAGTGATAGTTTTGTCGCATGTTGTACCTCCTCACGAATCTAGGCCTCTTCAAGCAACCTTTATGCCACACATTGCAACTCTTATCATTCTCTTTCCTCGTCCAGGGACCTTTGTGCATCGCGTAGAATCTACTTTTGTTGGAAAACATCAAATACATCAAGAGGATGAGTTGCATTTATTATATTCCCCTTTGGTCTTTGAACTGAGTGTTTTTTGTTCTCAAAGTACATTTTCATCTTTGCTCCCACCTTAGGTTATCACCCACACATCAACTTCATCATCATTATTTTGGCTTCCGCAAGGATTTTTCGTCACCATGTTTCAATGTACCTTCTTGTCTTCCCACTCCTTCGGTAAATCAGGACAGTCCTCTATGAAATTCTCAGCACTATAAAAGTAGCCACAAAAAACACACAGTTTGGTACAAAATCTTGACACATACTCTATTTCACTACAGATAAAACAAGTGGGGGGTCTTCCTCCACCTCCTCCATATCCTCATCCTCAGCCTCGTCCATATCCACCTCTGGGACCTCCTTGGTACCTACCTCTCTCAGCACCACCATGGTCACCATCCTTATGCTCCTCTTAAACCCAAAAGACATCACATATGTGGTCTTGCATCAACTAAAGTGACCGACAATTATTCAGATCATGCCCCATGGATCTACAAAATTTGCATAACAGAGTATGATGCGTATTCTTATATTTATTTAGTGTTGAGAAGTGAGGTGGTATATTTCCCCACTATCTACAAATCTCACACCATTCTATCTAATTCCCAGACAAAAATGGATTCAGTGCACCTATCGCCATATAATTTCCCAACATAGGACACTCATCTCTACAATGACACTCTGATCGACACATTGTACACCATATGTGATCACGTTCCATCGTTTCCTTTTCCATATCTTACAACTACATCATCAGGTTGGGAGTCTGGAACTGCACCCGCGCCAACCCTATTGATGTTTCTCCTCCCCCTAGTGTAGCCTTTAGGCACATCGCAATATTCATCGTCTAGGATTGAGTTGTCACCTTCTACTTGGTAAGAGAAACTCATATATGTGGAAGTAACCCTGCAATGAACCATTCTCTATGTGGATCTGGAATGTCAACCTATCTAATAATATCTTAAACTATTGGTCATACTCCCACACAATTTCTCTCAGTTTCTTCTTGACCTCCTTAATATTTGTAATGCATTGAGATTCTGACTTAGGATTCTGGAATTCCTTAAGCATATTTCTTTTGATCTCTATCGAGGACCTTGTCTTTTCCACTGGCATAGTGGCCTTGAAATTCATGCACCACATTAGGGCTCTATCCCTAAAAGTGGTCTCCAATTGTGAAATCTTTGATGCTTCATCTATAATCCCCTTCACAAACCATATCACCTCACATGTAAACCAATGTTTCTCGGCATCATCCTTAATTTTCCCATGGAACACAATTATCCTTAAGGTGTTATCCTGATTCACCATCCTCAATCTTAGACTATATCCTCCTGAATGACTGCTTGGTGTCGAGGATCTTGGTACTGATATTCTTTCTTACGAAGTATTATTGACTTTGTACTCTTCTTAACTTGTTGTGTCTCTTCTTTCTTCTCTTACTCTTTATTCTAATCCAATCATGGTGTTGATTGTTCTTTCTTCTTGGTTACAAATGCTCAAGGGGGGTGGTTCAAAACGAGGGTATCTCCATCTTCTTCCAACATTTCTTATGAGGGAACCCATATAGTTTCATACCTATAGCTACATAATACCATCCACTATCGCTAACTCTTCTTCCCCTCCTCTTTGGAGGCCTTCATAATCCTCTCCTAACTATGCGCCTAATATTCCTCTAAAGTTGTGACATCTCACAACAACCAAAGGATTTATACTTCATCTTCTTGGCCCCTACTATTGCTACTTTTGGTATATTCATTGGATACCCTACTCCTAATTTCATGCCTCTTCATCGACCTATATTCATCTTTTCTCCTCTCTGGCATAACACACTCTCCCACACTTTCTCCTAGTGTAGTCTCCTTCCTATTCATTATGGGACTAACCCCTCATATCAAAAACCTTTTTATATTCTTTCTTCTCCTCTATTCCACTCTCCTTCTTAACTCAACTCTTCTTGCATATCTTTTGGCTCTTTCTCTTCACAACTCTTCTAGGTTCATTATGTTCCTCACCTCCTCTCAACAACTTATAGATCCTCAGTGGATCCATATCATGATCTCTCTATTTTCCCCCTTCTTTTCATCACCCCCCTTAGTTCTATGAGAGTTTACTTAGCCATCCTATCAGAATCCATGCACATCATCCATTTCTCCACAAACAAAATCTTGATCTAGAGTGGGATTTCTTCTAGAAAAATTTTCTGAGGACCTTCAACAAACTTTCGTTCAACTTTACTGAAAAAATAAGAGTATTCTATGGAAAAATCAATGACACAACCTTCCTTCACCCAAGAAAACTAGAAATCAATGGCTTGATTCCATTTATCATCCAATGCCTTCAACCTATCATGGGTGATCTGATCCTAGACAAATGGTTCTTGAGGCATCAAATTAGTATTAGTAGTAGTCTTTCTCTTCAACCTTTCATACAATAAACAATTGGAAAATACATTTTCATGCATATCAGTGTAGATATACCTATTCTTGCATTATTCCACGTTGGAAATCAGACCTTGAGTTTCCCAGGGAGAAAAATCATCTTCCTTCATAGTTAACCAATCTTGAATTTCCTCCTGATATGGATACCACCTCATTCTCTGCCTTTATCATTCAATACAAAACCTTCAGGTCTTGACAACATAACAATTTTTTGTCTTGTTTGTATGCATCCTTTCTAAAGTTGGGGGGGGGGGTGATGACCCAGGGTTCATCCAGATTTGACCAACAAAAAATCCAAGGCATCAACATATCAATCCTCAACCAAATATTGAAGAAGGTATCACCCAAGATGCCATGAGAATCACAATACCATCTAGTATTGTGTTAATTATGAAGGGTTAAAACTACAGATGGAATCCATTTGAGTTGAAATTCATACATTTCATTGCAATATGTTTAAAATACTTAAAATCATTTAATAGGTACACATACATTCATCAGACACATGATCAACCCATCAAAGGATAAGAATCACTGCATCTTTTATTATATTCAATCAACTAGTCACATACATATCCCAAGAGACTATTCAATTATCATAAATAGTTCTTTGCGCTCTCATACAATCTCATAGTAATTCATTACATGTCACTATGGGATTTCTCTAAGGCTCTATGGGTATTAAAAAACTAGACTCGCAAATAGACTCTTTACAAAACATATCCAGACTCATCTCTCAACTGAGATAGCTTAGAGCTACCCAAAGCATCGATGACAATAGCAGTGATATATAAAGCAACAACCAACAACATAATAATCAACTCACTAGATAACCAACCCCTTATTTGTCATCGTTGTTCCTTTTTGTTTCCTTATCTGATCTAGTGCTCTCTCGCTTTCATTTATGCTCCACTTGCTCTACTAATTGCCAGTCGTGCATGCTTTTTTCACCCAAATTCAATCCATGTAGCCTCTTTGGAGTCGTGGTAGTCTTAAATACCTTTCCATCTCATCCCTTAACAACTCCAAGATATCTCGTGCTACCTTAAGTAATCATTTGGGAAGATTTACCGAAGATTATTTTCTTGATTTTGGCATGCATGCAATATCTTCTTTATTTATGGTGCGCATAGTAGAACTCAGAATGGCATGCATAATATAACTTGGACTAGCACGCACACCTCATGGCATCCACTGCATATTTGTTGGCATGTGTGAAAAATGGTAGTGCACGGACAACTGTGTTTTTGCATATGTGCAATCCTTATCCCAAAACCTTGGGTGTTAACATGCCCCCACCACTATTATTTGGATCTTCCTCGAGCCAATAGCCTCATGGAGTGACTGACATGATTGAAGGAACCATCTTCATGAGTTCTTGAAGTAACTTCTTGAATTGATTATTATAATCATTGAGGGTGTCATGAAGTTCTTCGGTGAGTTGAACGACCTCATCTACATCAATTGTCGTAACCTAAGGAGTTTTCAAGTCCATCGTCTCCATATTCTTGATCATAAGGATGATGAAGAGATGTGTAAATTTCATTTGAGTATAAAATATTAGGGCTTGATCAGCCACATTAGTTCCTAACTACGAAATAATTTATTGATTCTCATGTGTTGCAGTAATCTCCTTAGTCTTGGTCATTATGGTTGTCACCGTAGCTTGGCACTTGCGTAGGGGTAGAGAAGCCAAACTATTTTTTTGATGGGATGCCTCAGCTTTTGTTGCACATAATTTTTCATCATTAGAACTCAATACTAGGGGATTTTGTAGATGGTTACAGAACCTGAAATTGTATTAAACCACTCCCAAAAAATCCTTCAATATGTTATGGTCGTCTCGTACGGATTCTTTCACCCACACAATCTTGTTCTGAAGCTCTGCTACCTTTGGTGTTGTTAATTGAAGTCGTGTGCATACTGTTGTATTTTTTGATTCCAAATTATGTATATGGGCCTTTATGATCGAGATTTTGATATAGGGAGGTGTCTCGAGCCACTGCTAAGGTGTTCGGTACCTTCTCATATAAGTTATTATCCATCTCTAGGAGGTAATTGAAGGCATTAATACTCTCAACATGTTTAACCTTTGTGTTTGCATGGGTTGCAACCTCTATATCATACCACTAATGTAAAGCCTGGTGAGCCTAGACCTCCTACTGATAGTGCGCACACATCTTATTGTGCACTAAAATTTCTACTTGGTTTTGAAGTTGAAGTTGTGCATGAGCTATACTAAGTGTTTGGTGTCAATCACCCAATTTTGCAAGTAGAGTAGTAATTTCCACCATTTGAGTAGGAATTGGTGCTAAATATATTCCTATATTGGCCATGTCCGTCGAGGTTATCAAGGAAGGGTCGAATATGAGGACATGCATGTGAGTAATGGAACTAGGAATGGGGGGTGATTGTTAAGGTGGAGTGTCAGGAGAAGGCACTTCACCTCCAAGTTGGAGACATAGATGCTCAACATTATAGGTGGCCTTCATCTAGATTTGGTGTTGTAGCGACAACTATCTTTTGAGGGTTGTCATCAGAGTGACCATCCAAAGAACCATATTTCCTAGGCACAACTCTATAGGGGGAATGACCACTCTAATGACCACACTGGTCTGTTGTCTTTTCATATTGGTAGGGGTGTAATTTGTTGACTGTTGCGCATTTTGGGTTGGGGATGTCATTATTTGTTGATCGAAATCCTCGTGTTCAGGACTAGACCCGATGTTCAGAGCATCTACAGATTTAGAAATCAGTTCTCAAGTCCACTTGGAAGTTTCCTTGTCCTTAGATCCCCCTCTGGTGGGGACCATACTCTGGTCCCTCATCCATGTAGCCTCTGCCTACCTTTAATCCTTGTTTCACTTAGTGCATGTTTCTAGAGTGTCCATTTATTCATCAAGGACCAGTTGCAAATTTTTTTTCCACTCTGTTACCCCTTGCTAGATATCCTTTTCCATGATGTAGAAAGGAACAAATTCCATTGCATCCCCTTGGTCATAACTGGGATAGATATAAATGTTGTGAAAATTGCATTCAAATATAAGGTAGTTGGTATACATGTCATTCATATTGTGCAGGATGTGCACTTGCGAGGCAATCACCTGGATCAGTTTTTGGTACTATTTCTGAAAGAATCTAACATTGGATTCTTGAATGGTAGGGTCTCTACTTACATATAATAGGAGGAATCAAGGAACTGTGAATGTTGGGCCACTCACAAAAACATGTTCAAATCCTGGAGGGGGCCTCCAAAGAACCATAGCGAGAAGCAATATGATCTATATATAATGGAAGTCCTTCCTTAAATTCAATGCATCCAAGCAATCATCAATGAATTCATTGAATATATATCATTCCCAAGTGACTTGGACACCTGCCAAACCTCATTCAGCTTCTACGATGATTCCAAGTGGGAACCCATTCTTTGTATAGTTCTGTAAGATCTTACAAGCAAGAAGTTGAGTGGAAAACTGAACTGGATGAGTATTAATTTATTATATAGACACCCTACAGGTTCCCCAATGCATTTTTTACTTTCCATAAATGTCATTATGGGAAGCGTCTTTGGTTGTTAATGTTTTTTTGGGTTCCTTTCCATGCATGTATAATCCAATAACTCAATGAATTGTTCCTGCATCAACTAGATATTTTTCACCCAACCAGAGATATCCACCATGTACGATAGTAAGCATGAAGTGAACACAGATGGTAACTCACCCCCCATGAAGAAAGTGAGGATAGTCGACGAGGGATAGTATACCAGGTTGTCGAAGGGGTTTGGCCCATTCTTACATAAGCACCAATTGTTGACCATCTGCACTCTGAAAAACCTATGCATAGTTGGGAAAGCATAAGGCTGAGAATTATATAGGGTATATGATGTTGTAGTCAACAAAGTGAACATCATGAACTTTCCCCATCCGAGATCCTGTAAAACTAACATTGCGGGGTAGTGGTGGCTCTAGTATTTTTAGGTCCCAACCCGCCTTTGTGTTGTTACAACGCTAGGGTCTACTAGAGGAAGCCATTTCAAACTCTAGTATCAATATTATGATGGATGAACCCTAGTGTCGATATGAAATTTTCAATTATTCTCCTGCTCATCTATGATCGTCCTCTTCCGTTGCTATGTAACTCTGAACTCCCTATCCTAGAGTAGGAATATTAATTCATGATTTCTAAGGGGAAATATCAGTTTTGGAGGGGGGAAGTTTATAGGTGAGTATGACAATATAATATATGGGGGGTATGCACTGAGTCATTAATAAATTAGAGTGTAGTATGACCCTCCTTGAGAACCATCGGGACATTATACCTATACTGTCCTGTCAACCCCTCCAGCCGTGAATGAAATGGGAAGATAATTTAGTATTGTGGAAAAATTCAGTGTTAATATGTCTTTGATCCATGTCAACCTTCTATCGTCCCTCTCACATTCATGGTTCATAAACATTCTTTTTTATTTTGAAACATGCATAATCTCCGGACATGATCTTGGCATTTACCGTTGGGTACTGTCAAAATGTGATAACCCCTTGGAAACATACGATGGATAGGGTCAAACTTTATTGCGTGAAAATATGTATGTCACCTTAATTTTATTTTTATGTGAGTGGATCCATACATGCGCAAATCTTGTTCTTCAAGGGTGTTGCGCATGACTCATGCACACCCCTACATCCGTTCACCAAGTCTTAATTTGTCGCAATGACCCATAGTAGGTCACGACGTGTTTTCACATGGGTCCAAGTTCTTAATTTTTTTCCATGGAGGATCTGCACTAGTGCCAACTGGATCTGGTTGCATCTACTGACTAACCCCTGTTTACTTACTCCTACATTTTAACGTACCCATCCACCCACGGGCTAGGAAACAATACTCCAAAAACTCAATTCAAAACTTATTTCAAATTCTTATAACATTTAATTAATAAAGAAACATGAAAGAACACCATAACAACACATGCAATAATCAATATTTGTGCTACAACATAAAATAATGTTTAAACATGTCATGCACATCAATAACCAACAAGCAGGCACATTAAAGATACACATCTCAGAGATATTAATTAATACACAATGGAAATAAATATACAAGCAAAGGAACACATGAAAGAGAGCACTTATATTTAAAAAAATGAATCACCAACTCGTTGCATACCAAGGACATTCTACCCAACCATATATTTTTCTATTCTAAGTCTCAACAGTAGGTCACCCCTGATCCAGGGCTATGAATCCACAAGGATGGTTCCATCATGTCACTCAACTTCCCAAACCAGTAAGCAATCAAGATCTCATAGGTTTTTGAACACACAACAATCCAAAGTACACCAGTTGTCTTCTCTCCAGCCTGCACAACCCAAGATAATGGAATCTCTTCTTTGCCACGCAATCCCTCATATTGTCCACCTCCTTCTAGGGCTCCAGTCCATCTGGTCAATAATCTCCATGCTAGGACTCTTGGGATTCGTTGCTATGAACAAAAATTAACACATGTTGATGCATCTCATGCATGCAGGTATTAACTCATGGTTGGAATACACTATTCATTACTACATCTAAAAAGCAATGGATTCTTCCTCAACAATTCACCCCCATGCCCCAATCCAAGAACAATAATGAATGAGGAATGATAAATGAGCAACAATGAATGAAAGAGTGAATAGAATGAAGAGTGTGAACAATGAGCAATGAGTGAACCCCCAAAAATCCCAAAGATGGGATCATATATTTACTTGGAAATCAAGAACCACATGGCCTTCCACGATAAGCTCATGTAACCACTTCTCTCAATTAAAAAAATTATGGGTAAATAAAATATAATAAAATGAATTATCCCCTTAAGCCCCCTTTCTCATGGAATCATATCCCCTTATAACTCTTGTCCTTTTTCGTCTTGCAGCCAACGGTGTATTTTATTATTAATAATGATCAAAGCATTACATTTCCTAGGCACTCCAGCCTCATTTAATTGTTTAAGCACTTCGACCTTTCATAAAATAAAAAAACACATTATTTAATCTAGGGACTAAAAATCAGGGTATTACATGTGTAGATCATAGGTTTTCTCAATAGGGATTAGAGGGACTGAATAGGAAGATGTGCTTTCTATTATAACATACTGATTTTTCATCTCCATACTTCACACATGCGTCTCACCCACTCATCCACTCGAAATCCAAGGATGGGGATGGATGAAATGTCTTCCTAAAAGAGAACACTTAGCGTTCAGACACCTACTTTTCACACCTCACCACTAATTAGCTACCCAATTCCTTTCACAAGAACACATGTATTGGTGGATATCTATGCCCAACCTAAACCTTTCTCTCACTACTACATATGGGGTCAAAATTCAACAAAACCTTCCGAAAATAATGATAAAATTAATCATACCATCACACATTACGACATAATTATAAAAAAAAAAAAATCTAGGAACCCCGATGAAAATCGTACTTGCCATGACCTTCTACATCCTTTGATCTTGCGATGATAGTTCATCTATCTATCAATGAACCTAGATAATGCCAACTACTCGTTTGAAAATGGTTTAACGGTCACTGACTTGGCCAACTTTTTCAGAAGGCCGACGATCTTGAGTGATTTCATCTATTTTTTTGTAGGTGTGACGGTTATAAAATATTTGTATTCTCATTGTTCGTTGCATGAATTATCGGTCCTTTTTCTATGTGCTACTTGCCTCGGATTCAATTCTTGATCTGCATAGCTCATATTTTGTACTTTGAAGGTTACAATTTTTTAATATTTCTTTGTCTCCTTTAAAATACCCATATTGGATCCCTAACCCTTAGACCCTCTTTCATTTGAATATTGTTATAAAAATTTCATTTGAATATTGAATATATATATATGTCTTGTAGGTATGCAAGAAAAGGGTAAATTTGCATGTCCATTTTGTGGTCCTAGGATGAAATCATGTCATTCAAGAAATATAGGAAAGGAGGCGTTTGATGAGTATAGGAACTTCCTCCCTAAGAATTATAGGTATCGAACTACAGAAAAACATATTTTCAATTTGAAAGAAGAGAATGGAATAAAGCCACAAAGAATGACACCTCACCTATGGAAGTTGGAATATTATAGAAATCATCAAGGTAATCAATTAGTCTATGTGTCATATATAATTGTTTTACAATTTTGATTTGTATTGAATTATGTTTATTGTATCTAACAATTATTGTTGTAATCTCATTTATTTTTCATAAATGTCATCAAGGAATTAATGGGCTTCCATGAGGAATGAAAATTTACCCTATACAATTAAATGCGCTTCCCTACTATGAGCACCTACGAATAACTCATTTGTTTGATACAATTCATATCAGGAAGAATGTAATAGAAACATTGTGGAAAATATTAGATGGAAGGAGTGACAAAGAAACAATTGCCAAAATTTGTATTGACATTCAGGAAGGCAATCATGCACTTCAAAATGTGATTTATTCAAATAGAAATGGACATTGGAATATTCTTTCATGGTTATTTACAGAGAAATAAAGAAATGTTGTAAAAGAGGTCATTTGAAAAATTAAATTTCCCACAGGATTTGCTTCAAACATAAATAATATCTTAACGAAGAAAGGTGAATTTGGTGGGGTGAAAACTCATGACTGGCATACCTTCATTAAGGTAATTACTTTGGTAGTTTTCTATATTGTAAGTACACAAAATTTTAGTACTTTAATTTTATTTTATTTTCAAAAAAATAATGATCCTTTTTTTTCTAGTATGTTCTACCTCTATCTCTCCCTAACAACTTTTACAACAATGTAAAACAAGTTATATATGATATTGGAAAATACATGAGGTAAATAATTATTTATATGCAAAATATTTGTTGCTCAACTTGTTGACATTTTTTTTTACTTTCAATGTATATACGTTGTTGTTGAAACCTATGATTTGATTTATTATACAATGTGTTGGTGGTTTTCATCTAAATAAATCCATAAAGAAGATATAAAATATTGGAGGAGATAAATTCCTCAGCTAATGTGTGAAATGAAAAAGTATCTACCTCCGACATTTTTCAATGCACAAGAACACTACCTCATACAACAAGTTGAGGATATTGAAATGTGTGGACCTGTACACACAAGGTCAATGTGGATGGTGGAGAGGCACTTGAAGTCATTGAAGGATTTAATTAGACAAAGAGAACGTCCCGAGGGATCTATGGTGGAGCAATATATGGTATATCAATCGTTGGTGTATATTAGTCAGTATCTTCCTAAATTATCAGCAAAAATCATGAAGGTGCCTCGGATTTGGGGTGTCAAATCCATTAACAAATTTGAAGGGGATGTTCTGTTCAAGAAAGGTGTAATGAGGAAAGTGAAAGGTAATTAGATGGTAGAGATCTATTATTAATACTTTTCATTAATATTGATTTATTTCTATATTACACTTATTTAATTTTTATTTAGCTTCCATCAATTATTATTTTTTTTTGTAAATAAAAAGAGGGGAAAATCCTATTATAGAAAATCACATGCAAAAATTTCACCTGTCTCTAGGTTGCCATTTGTTCCTTCAAATTAGCAGAAACTGGGACAGTCGGCAGCCTTGGATGTCCATGTCTAAAAAAGGCGGTCCACCATCTACCCTGTCGATGGGAAACTAGGGTAGGTGGAGGCCTATAGTCTTTACATTAACCATTAAAACTAGAACTAGAACTAAAATGGACTTCGAACTGAAAAAAAGGAGTTTAGATTGACACCTAACCAGAACTAGAAAGAACTCCAATCCATGCAATTACCCATTAGCTCTAGGAGTAGCTTCGCTAGGGTCTTCATTGTGCATTTTGTGCCGAGTCGGTAGGGTATAAGGTCTTGCATACGTCAGACATATTTTCCCCACTGACGCGTTGGAGAATGATTCATACAACATATCGATGCATTGGTGCATGAGTGTGCCATGGTGGACTTGATCTTCCATATGGCTTCTCAAATCAAACACTAATTCCAATTTCTTTGGGTGGAAGAATGGTGGGGGGCATGTCATGGTTTCAGTACAATTGAGATAGGAGGTGGTGCAAATACCTCGCCACCTTCCTTCATCGTGCCACCTGGAACCTCCACACTCTCGCCTGATGCATCTTGCATGTCATCCTCTTCTCCTTCCTTGTGCCCCGCCATCGCGCTCCATCCCTATTCTCCTTCCTCCTTCTCAGGGCCCCCGTCTCTCGCTATAGCTCTGGAAGGATCATAGCCCTCTTAAAGTGTGGCATCGTGAGAGGCCATGTGGAGGAGTTCCACTGGGAATTCCTCCTCAATGAAGTAGATGTGTACCTCTTCCATCTTCGCCTCCATGGTGTTGGTGTCATGGTGAGCCGCAGTGGCTGACTTAGTATCTTTCGCAGAGAAGTTTCTTGGAGGTTGCCAATTCTCTAGCACAGTGAAGAGAAGAGACACCAGAGGGATCTATATGGGTTCCACTAGGGTGACTTCTTTCACATAATCCATTGGAGGCAACCAGGCCATCCCTCCTCTGCGTGCAACCTGAATTCTCTGAGTGTGGGCTATGGAGAGCACCCACTCTAACATCTGTTGCCTCCTTTGTCGCACTGCCAGAATATTCCAGGCAAGGCCCCGACACGGCTTACCTATGTTCCATGGCATCGAGAAGGTAATGTTGATGGTGAATTTGCAAGAGGTTATGCAATGGTTGCACCAGTGCATTGAGTTGCTTTCCTGGTGCAGTCCGAGGGAGAAATGGAGAGGTCTGGTGTAATGTTGGGTGATAACGAGGAGGTGTGACATGACGGCTTCCATTATTCCCCCCCGGATATTTAATTTCCTTGGCATCACTCTGTTCACGCGAGAGAGTCGTCCCATGGCTCTTGGTTGGTAGTTAAGGAGGGCTCCCATATTTAATGGAGAAGGGATGGGAGCAAGCCTGCCATATTTATGGCTTGGCTTGGCCTAGTGCTACATGTCCCTTATATGCTACGTTTCACCCCATCTGGGGAGCTTCCATCAATTATTAATATTTATTCTAATTAGTACTTTTTATTCTTTTTTCATACAATTGGTCTAGAGTGGCATGCACTACATTTATACATTGCAAACAATCTTGATTGGATGAAGGTATGGATAGATCGATGTATAAAATATAATGGTAGGTTATCATGGGAAGGGGTGGCTACTTTTCTTAAAGAATCTCATTGTAATCAAGATACCAATCTTACTTAATGGGAAATTGATTTAGCATACGGTTTAAAAGATAAACATGAAAGAATATTATTCACCCACATCATGTTTTAGTTTTTTTCCAATCTATTAATCTATGTGGTGTGTTTTTTTATAATTTTTTCCTAAGTCTAAATATGTTTATTGATTGATCACACATTTTTTACGTGTCGAGCATATTGCAGTTGACAGAACACAAGGCTATGTGGTACAATGGTCGTAAATTTCGCATCAAAAAGTTGGATGGAAAGAATAAAACCTCTTATTATGGGATAACTACAATCTTTCAGGTCACTAATGTTTCCTCAAGAAGTGACAGGCATCCAAAAATATCAGAAAATAGATACTATTGGTATTTGGATGATATAATCGAGTGTGACTTTAAATCCTTCAAGTCAGTTTTGTTCAAGGTCAAATGGTACATATTATGAATGAATGAATGAGATCCATATAGAACTTTTATTGAGCATGTCAATGGATTTACCATGGTTAATACAAGGACGTTTGAGCCAGGTACATAAACTTATGTTCTTTCAAGCCAATGTGAGCAAGTATTTTATTCATATCTTCTAGGTAAAGTAGGTTGGTCGTGATTTGTTAGATATGATCCAAGAGGAAGGATCGTAAAGTATAATGTACCAGAAGAAAATGATGTTGAAGAAGAAAAAGATGAAGAGGATTATGAGGTAGATGTATTTTCATATGAAGAAGTCAAAGAAGTTGAGCCAGATGTATATGACAATGTTCTTCATGATGACATTGAAGATGATATTATAGAAAATGACATTGATGACGATGTTTATATGGAAAAACCTTTCAATGTTAATTCTAAACTAGATCATATAGATGTAGAGTTGGATGAATAAGAAGATGATCAATGATATTACAGAAATGTTGAAATGTAGGAGGTATGCGATTATATATTTATATGATTTATTCTCTTTAAAGTATTTACTTATATGGGTTAATCATCGTTTTCATTTTAATCATCATAATCAACATTGTCATTACCATCACTATCATGATTGACGTTGTGGTTGGATTACTGAGAGGGGGGGTGAATCAGTAATAACGTAATTATAATCCTTTTTCTTCAAATGTTATATCAATGTAGAATTATTATCCAAAAGTGAGCAGTAATAAATAAACAATCACACACATGAACAGTACACCAGTGTT
>ML791500.1:381188-394700 GCA_009831015.1 Picea engelmannii | reverse complement strand
GGTATAGAGGCTTGGAGTTATAAGGATTGATGATTGGGTTATATGGTTTAGAGTCATTAGGATAGGTTTTTGGTGTTATAATATAAGGCCAATAAGGCCTAAGGGTTGTAATGTTTAGGTATTTCTAACAATAGGGATTATAGGGTTAAGGGTTCACAGGATTTATAAGAGTTAGGAGTAGAGGTTCTAAATTTTACAGTTTATAATGGTTATAGTATTATGGTTAGGTTTTATTTTAGATATGAACTATCGTGATCAACTGTAAGGGATTATATGTGTTATTTCTAATAGAGGGGAAGTGTTTTAGAGGATATGTATTAAAATTATTATAATATATAATATTGTATTAAATGTGTTATATATAATTTATATAATAAATTGTATATGTTTATATAATATATATAATATATTATATGTATTATATAAATTACCAAATGAAAAAAAATGTAATCCAAACAAAAACCATCTTCTCACCGCATTCGAGTTCTGGACAACAGTAAACAACAAATTATGAACTTGACCCCGACTACAAGAGACAAGAGAGGACCTACAAAGAATGACATCCCTAGCCCTGCCAATAGAGGACCAACAGAGAGAAACAACCCTATCCCAAACAACAGACTGACAAAGAGAAAAAACCCTACCCCATATTGCGACAGAGGAGGCCATATCTCGAGTGACAAATGAGACCCCACCTAGACCAGTAATTCCTCCAAAATCGGTAATTTTTTCTAACCCTTTAAAACCCCAAATATTTAGACAAGTTAACTATGAGGAAAACCTTTTTCTAGGCCTGCAAGTTGAAGAATCTAACTGGCTCAAGGAAATTAAATTTTTTAATTAGTGAAAATATTAGTTCTAGGAAAGTCCAAAATTGCATTGACAACCCCATGTATTCAATCTATACAGGAAATATAGTTTGGCATCTTTGTCTACATAGAACAACTCACGACATTCTAAGAGAATGACTGGGGGTGTTTTGACACATCTAGGGGCTTCAAGTGATTGCTTCATGGGAGTGACTTTCTTCCTCATGTAAATTGTAAAAATAATTTACTTAGGATTTGAATGATTGTACATAGTTATCCATGTTTTCCCAAGGCTCTTTTACCTAGGGCTTAATCAAAAATACTGCTAGTATACAACCTACGAATACTTGTTCTCATGCAAATATACAATAAGAAGATGAACAGATCAACGAGGTAACTATAGATTGTTGTGAGATGCCTCTCCATTTGGGTTGGTGCTTTTCTAACCACTAGGGGTGTCCCTAAGATGTATTTACTGTTATTTTTGCATGTAAATATGCATATAACCTTGGGATAATTTGACACACTAAGCTTCCCTCAAGCACCCAAAAATCCCCTGAGAGCAAGGTAAAAAATATAAATAAAATTGCATAAAGCGGGATTAGTTTCTTTAATTTGAATTTCAGAAACAAAAGGGAAACGACTAAGAGAAAATATGAACTTTGAGTGAAAGATAAAATGAAAATAAATGCATGAGAAAGAGAATATGTGCCTTGAGTGAAACAGATTCAAAATTAGTGCATAAAAGTAACAACGCAAGCCCTCTCACATGATTTCTCTTAGGAAGCAACTATGAAATATGAAGAGCTAAAAAAATGCATAGTCAAATCCATGTGATATATTAATGAAGACACAATACACCAAGGGCTCACCTGTCAATCTTTGGAAAGCAATAATGGAAGTGTTGTCAAGTATGGAATGATGGAAGATGGTGGTGATGAGGTCATAAAACCTATCAAAAATAATCTAATCATTTTAAGGAATACTTGCACCCTTATTTTATAGAAACAAAAGAAAGAAGTACACCCTATGAGAAAGAGGGAAAAGTGGAGACTAAATAAGAAGTCAAACTACATGCATGCGATCATTTTTCCTCCATGCACTTTCCCTATACTAAAATAGTTGTTTTCTTTTATTCTCCACTCAAGTACGTTGAAAATAAACTCAAATAGGGTGAAGTACTCTTTCCAAGTATATTGCTTCTTTTTATTTCAATAATTTGCATGCATGGTTGAAGTACTAGATCAACTCAATATACATACATGTGGGGTGAAATTCTTCCTTTTCTTGCAATAATTAATATGTTGAGCATAAGAATCATCAAGGTTCACTCTTCCCAAAGTATAGCTTCTTTACTTGCAATATTTACAATGTGTAAAATCAAGCTTAGCAACACCTTGATTGGAGTGCTCTTCCATGATGATGCAGTCACATTAGATTCTATAATCAACCCCTACAAAAACCAAGCATCTTCCCACAGAGTACACAACTAATAGTGTACTAATATCTAACAGAAATTAACAGCTAAAGAATTCCACGAGGAATTTACTACTACATGAAAAAAAAAAAGAGAAAATATTTATGGAAATGAACTAAAATATTGTTATTAATCAAAACATAAATTCGTTTACAGACTTATTACATATCATACGAATCTGAAACATTTGTTCCCTCAATTATGGCCCTTTTTCTATCTTTTCTCTTTTCAGTTTATTCTCGTGTGAAAATGAAGTCATATTTTGTTGAAAAATCGTCTTTTCCCTCAATTGAACCCCCTTGCACTTTTTTATTTCCCCATTTATATTTATGTTTATTGGTAGTAGAAACATTCAATCTATTCAAATTCCCCAACCATTTCTTATTTTTCCTCTTGGGAAGTTACACAGTCTACCTTCACAAAATTGTTTTTCCAAATGATGAGTTGATGAGATTTAAACAGTTGTGGCAACTTAAACAATTCATTTTCCCACACTTATTTATCCTGACACTTGTCATGACCCTCTTACAATACATGTGGAGTTAAAAATGTATAATTCGTAGCCTATAAATACATCACGCTGGTGTTGTAGTAACGTGTTACAACACATGTGGCAACAACTATTACAGCATGTGTTGCAGCTGTTGGAACACATATAAATCCTAATCCTTGAGCTTTACTTTCTTGAACTTCATCATTTTTATAATGACTTAGAAGTCAGCTTTTAAATGTTTAAATAAAATCTACTCCTAGTCTTAAAGTGCGCATGATTTATGTCGTCGATAAAGTTCCCCCGTTGATCGAACGATCCCTTTTTCCCCTGACTTTTGGAGCCGCTTGATCGTTAAAAAGTCAAGTCACTAGAGGTTGTTTCGGAGCTTCACACTTCGGGCATTTCACCAGGTCTTAACTTTAAAGTTTTGATGCTTAAAAAGTGTTCGAAGGATCCTAGTCATAATACACATGTACCTCCCTGAATCTTGACACATCACCTAAAATGACACCATCTTTGACACATCACTACAGGTAATAGCCTTTCAGGAATTTTATAAAAGTTAACTTGCCAATCCATGAAGCAGTAAATGCAAAAATATTAAACCTCAATTAATTAAGTTAATCTCAATTAAAATTTAGTTAACAACTTCACACTTCAGAGTTTGGATATTTTCCATTCATCACGTTCTGAAATCCCAAAGTTCAAACTTCTGAAATATGTAAAACTTAAGCAGGGTTAATTAAACTAAAAAATAGTTAATCGATGATTAATCATTTCGCGGTTTTGGGTTTTGTGAGTTCTATATTGAGCTATTGTTCAAGTCCCAAGGTCCAAATACCCGAAAACACTTAAATTTAGACACGACTAATTAATATGTCAAACACTATTATCTCATAATTAATTTTTCGTGAATTCGCGATTCGGGAATTTTCAAACCTATTTCATCCAAGTCTCTGATCACGAACCACCAATATTAATGGCATTAATCACGAATCAATGAAAATGATTTCAATATAGATTATAGATCACCACCTATATTCTCCCAGTAAGGTAAATGAATTTATTGTCAGTAAAGGTATTCGCAAATCAATACGCTTGAGGTGAATAAGAATATTGGATTTTGAATTTCATTTTCATTCTCGCAGAATAGCAAGTTTTAGCCAACTGAGAAGCTCATGCATTCCCTTGTAACATGTAACACGATTATGATTTCATTAATATCATGTCACCACATAAAATGTCTAAAGCATCTGGTGAGAGAATAAATCCAAACAAAAATGTTCTCTCAGACACCTCACCGAGAGCCATAGATACTGTGAAATCTTGGACACAGGTGTTCGATATTCTTCAACATGAGCTCATAAATTGCCTAGAGGATTCAGGCGACGAAGTGACTGAAACCCATGCAAATAAGCTAAGGGATATAGCCCAGTCAGAGCTTCAAAAAATAGTCGTGTGGTCGAGGCTCATTCTGTATAACGACATGATAGGCTGGGCCCTGGAAAACATTGACATTTCAACCAGAATCATATGCAATTCACATAAGGTTGTTGTTGGGTCTTTTCGACTGGAGAATATACAAGTAATGTATAAATTGTACCCTATTTTTAAATATAGTTACAACGCCACATTCATAATGGATTTCTACAAACAAGAGTGCGCACAATATGGAAGAAAGTACCCCGATTTAATCAAGGACTGGTGGGGGCACCCTGAGAAATTCAAAGCAGACACTCATGGAATATACGCCATAGAATAATTAGATGTCCATATGATTTATGTGGCTATGATGTTATGTATAATTTTGGGGAAGAAGAGCTCTCCTCACTTCCTGTTTCCATGAGTAACAATCATGCATGAAGTGGCAAAGGGCTACTCTTTCAACTGGGCCAAGATGTTATCAGACAACCTGGCTAAGGAAATCACATAGTACCAATCGATGAAGTCAAAAGGGAAACCTTCCCATTTCTATATGCCAACATACATCATCGATCCCATTTTTTATATGACTCCTTTCCCTCTGATGAGCTAGAGATGGACACCGACCAACACTGAGCCTATCCATTTCTATCACTCCAAGTTGTGGGAGAATAAAGCCAAATATTTCTTCTATGAAATATGTCATTATGTAGTGGTGTCGATTCATGTCGCCCTGTACAGTTTCCCACCTCCCAAAATTTCAGACAGAATCATGGCTAACCTGGGAAAAATAGCAGACTGGTATATTGAGGAAACAATTTACTATATTAGGGTTTTTGGGTGCTAGGTTCCCCCCCATACTCTCCCAATTTTTTTACCATATTGGTTGGTATTCCGAGAGGTGGCTTATCAGAACATAACGAGGGGCATCAATAAATAATTTAAAGCAGCCCATAAGAATGTATGGCCAACCTTCCCTCTTCAGGTCGGTATGTTTTCGTTGTTATATTTCGGTCATTCGAAAGTAGAGGGTGCATTTCTAGAAGACGTCAAGTTAGTTGATATTGAGTTTAAGAGGCATGATCCCCATAATATCGTGGAAACTCACCTAGATCAATACTATTTAAATAAGTATGTGCATGAGATTTCCCTACAGGAAGAAATATTCAGGGGAGCTAGGTCATATGAGGAAGTGTTGAGAAAAGTCCAAACTTTGTCTCCAGATCAACTAGCCAGTTTTTACAGTTTTCAAAAACACAACAAAAATGGATTTCCAAAGGTATTACAGGGAAAACCAAAAACACCTTCATCTACACAGGAAGCTACAACTCAGGGTTTGAAGGCTGGAATTTCTGACAAACAGAGTACGGAAGATATTCCGAAGAGTGTCAAAGTCTCGATGCAGAAAGTATAGACTTCATTGTCTAATCCACCAGGTACTCAAACAAAAGCTCATCTTGAAGATTTTCTAAAAAAGGGACAGGATACATCGATGTCTACACCAGATAAACCAACTAACAATGAAGCAGAGAAACAACTGTCCACAGATATAGGTAGCCCCATTTTTTCATTAACACCTTTATAGTCAAGTCGAGGAGATCCCAATTTCGAAGTCATATTTATAGAGGATCTTACTCCAATTTCAGCCAAAGAAATTCCTCCTTCAAACTTCTTTTTCAACAAGAAGAGGAGGGCCATAGCTAAAAGAGAAACACATCAAAAATATGGTGCAACAGTCAAAAGGCATAGAATGGTATATGATGGACATGGAATAAATGATTCAGAATTCGCTAAGGAAATGGCAGGTTCATTAGGTGCCTTTTCCACGACCAATCAATGTTCAATAGAAAATCTAGCTGAGAAAATGAAACAGAGGAACCTGTGGGTAAGGCAGTTGCAAGACCAGATGATGACCATGGAACAATATGTAATAAATAATATGGACAAAGATTTTTAACAATTCAGAGCCGATGATAGACATCATAAGTTAATAGATGAAAGCTAACCTCGATGAGCTCTGTCAAAATTCTCAAGCCAACAGAGGGTTGGTCACTCAAAAGGAAGAATCAATCAAGCAATTACACACCAAGATAGACTTGGATGAAGGTACAACAGTAGAGATGACATCTTTCCAGGCTCAAGCACTGGAAGTACATGAAAATCTAGAATCATCCCAACAAGATCTTTTTACAAAAGTGGAAGCCATTCAAAATTGCCTACCGAGTGGTAGAACTTTCCCTAAATAACATTTACATTAAATAAAGAGAAGCATGTTCATCTCAGGCTAATTTTCAGGAGGATATATTGCTAGTACCAAAATATGATGTATCATAATTTCCTCTATTGTTTCTTTCTGAGCAAACTAGAGGCGACATAATTTTGAAGGCCTGGGAAACAAATCTGGCTGAAAGCAAAAGATTGGCCAGAGAGGTACACAAAGCTTGTCTAGAAGCAATATCTTCATTAGACAAAGGGATACTTGATGTTTAAGGAAATAATATCTTTGAATTCCTGGGGCATATTGACATAGAAAAGAACCAATGTAATTCTAGGACAAGCAAAGAAGAGGCCATGATGATCATTCAACAAATGGACCAAATTGATGTTATCCATATAAACAAATGGATAGTAATCCCAAGCATATAGTTACAAGCCACATCTTTGGGAGAAAAGAAGATACAGGAAAGGTTTCCAAAGGTATAAAATAATTTATACATTTTTGAAGCTAATGAGGCAATTGGACCTTCTGGGTTGATGGTATAGTTAGTGAGTAGATGCATCCAATGTGTCGAATATGGGAAAGAGAACACATCTGGAAACTAGTGAGAAAACATGTGCATACGACTCATATATGTCAAGATCAGATGATATATGTTTCCAAGATAAAGGATGAGGAGAAGAAACGTCTATGCTAGCAGACGAAGAGGTAGAGGAGAAGGCCGATGGAACTTTTTAGTTTTACATGTTGTAATATTTACTATTTTTAGAATTATGAGAAGTCCAACTGTTTTGAGTTGAGACCAGTTTATATAAATACATAGATTGAAGACTTATTACAGGCTGCTTCTTGTCGATTGTAATAGAGAAAACTCTCCTTATAGAGTATTAATACAAGTGCAGATAGAGATTCCAAGTTTTGTTAAATATGGGTTATGTGTTTCTTTTGTTTTCCATTTCTCAGTATTTCTTTATGTATTCCTTGATAAATGTTTGGTTCCAATTTAGTACAACAACTATTGTAATCACAAGGTCTTAGTAATTTATTAAGTAAGTAGCTTTTCCTCTGCATTTACTGTGAGTAAATCAAGACCTTATTGTTGTGTAGATTACTGCATTTCATACATTATTCAAGGTTACACTATCTCTTTTACTCTACTGCAAACAAGGTAGGACTCTTCAGTAATTGATTCCCTACTCTGTTTTACAGTTTTGTATTTTCATCTCATATCATTCGATATTGCAATTTCAGCTCAGATACGAAATACAAACTTTGTGTTGTCAAACTGTTAATTTCATTAAGGAATTTTTCTCATACAACTAAGTTAGAAAAAGCACTTTAAAACACACTTTATTAAAAAAATTCTTGATGCCTGACATTATTCTTTGAGCCTTAAGTTTAATCTCATGAACAACATATTTTTGGCACCGTTGTCGAGGACGAAGAAACAAAGTTATTTTTCCCTGGGAAAATGACAAGGTAAGATTCTCTCTTTGATAGTGAACAAAGATTGAATATTGAATTAAGGATATTTTTATCTTTCACTTGGAGAATCCACCACAGATAAGATAGAATTTGTTCGAAAGAATACCAGAAAGAACACAGACGTTCAACAGACTACACTTGTATTTGACCCTAAAAGGTTGTTAAAACCAAAAGGATACCTCAAGTCCACTACCGCATCTGTAGGTAAGAAGTACCAACCCAAAGTTACCCAAGTAAATACTAAGGTTTTGGTTGAATAATTAACTCCCGAAGACGATTTTAAACAAACACCCTCTGCGGAGGCCTCAACCAACAAGCCCAATGTTAGTTGTAAGAACCCAGAGGTAATCGCACCCGAAATAAATATTGAAATTGACCCTTATGATAATCCAAACAATCTAAATAAAAGAACCTATTCTATACCTGTTGTCGTTAATTTTATATCTACCCCATCATCGCCAGAAGTAAAGGTTTCAGTTCTCTGAAACCCTGAATAACATATTGTATACCTCGATTTGTCCCCTGTTGGTTCACCTATCTATACATCTTGTAAGTCTGAAGAAACCAGTCCACGTTTTCCTTTCCCTCCCCTTCTAGACTTTGCATCTCCTGACGATCATTTTCCAGATTTCCCTTCACCACATCCTGAGGAAGTTGAATGATCACCACTTCGGTCCCTAGAAGTTTTTGAAAACCCTCTTTTTAACTCCCAAAGTTCATCCCCTGGATTTTCAATGGCTTCCACTAGAGGAGGTGGTGCTGGAAGGGGAGGTGGTGGAGGGGGAGGTGGTCAAAGACAACCTCAACCCCCTAGGATTTTCACCAAAGTAGCAGCCAGATATGCTCCATTGGTCCTTTCCCCTGCCCTTCATGATTTACCTGAAATCTATATGAAGAACTTACCAAAATTTACGAGAGAAGGAGATTTAACTTCCACAGAGAACATCACCTTTTTCGATCAATTCACTGATATCTTAGAGATTGAGCATGAAGATGTTTATTCCAGCATTTTAGTTCAAATGTTCGAAGGACAAGTAAGAATTTGGTTTCGAGCCATCTTTACTATTTGACTGAATTCAGGGCATTGAGAAAGAAGAACTCTGAGTCAGTTCTGGAATTTACTCAGAGATTTAACAAACTTTATCATAAAATTCCAGTAGAAGTTAAACCCTCTCAACCTGTAGCGAAGGTGACTTTCGCAGGGGATTTTGATCCCGACTTCGCCCTGCTTTTAAGAGAAAGAAGATCGGATACCCTCACAGGGATGCAAGACAATGCCATATAAATTGAATCAAACATGATGGCATCTGGTAAACTAAAAGCCAAGGTTGAGACAGGAACCAAAGAACCTAAACGCTTCAGGGAACAAGTTGGACCCTCTGGATCTGGGAGGTCTGCGGAGGAAAAAATGGATGAAATGTCTAAGATAATCAAATATTTGTCAAATAAAATCTCTATAATGGAACTATACAAAGATAAACCCGATCCGTTTGCTATAAAATATTTCAAGAGAAATCCTAACCCCCAGACCCAACAGAGGCAAGTAAAAAATGATGATCAAAAGATACAAGCTCTGTTTAAAACAAAAACTTTTATAGGATATGATATGCATAATTATGAGGGGTTAGAAGAGAATATAAACAACCTTAGTGATGAATACCAGGAAACTCATCTAACTAGACAGGATTATGAAAGATCTCTAGACCAAAAGCCCATGTTTAGTAATGAGGAAAGTATAAATAATTTCGGAGAGTCTGCATATCAAGGAATCGTCAACTCCATAATAGCTGAACTTCAATAGAAGTATAATTGAAGGCCCAGAGAAACAAATACTACAAGTGTTCCATCAAAAAAGATTCTATTAAGAAACAAAGCAAATGAGGTAGTTGTTACTAAACCACTAGTTGAAAAACAAGTTGTCCAAACCAAAACAATTGAAACCAAAGTGACATAAACTAAGAAAACATAGAATATAGAAACACAGAATTCAACTAGGGAAAGCGAAAAAATAGTTGGAGGTTTTAGTTTAGAAAATGAAATAAATAAAATTAAAACCCCCATGCCCCTGGTTGAGCTTTCCAAGAATCCGATTTATAAAAAATAGATCGCTAAAATGATTAATTTTTCTGATGCGGAATGTCATGCAGACGTAATACATTTACAATATGAAAAGCCTACGATTATGTTTGGTCTACACATTGAAAATGCTAAGGATTATGTAGCTCCTTTATACATTACCTTAACTGTGCATGGTCATTTACTATATAATTGCATGTTAGTTTATGGGGCCTCTCACAACTTAATGCCTAAAGTTATCATCGAAAATTTGGGCCTTGAAATCACTAGACCTTATCAGGACTTATATTCTTTTGATTCCAGAAAGGTTACATGTTTGGGCATGATCAAAGATCTGATAGTGACTTGCACAAATTCCTTTAAAGAGTATTCTTATGGATGTAGTCGTTGTTGACATCCCTGCCAAGTATGGCATTCTTTTATCCAGGTCTTGGGGCACAAAACTTGGAGGATCACTTCAACTGGACATGACATACACTACGAACCTAATTTTTGGTGGACAATTTACCGGACTATACATAGAGACTAGACTGGCATATACTGTAAGTGACCCTCAAAACCTGAACAACTATCCAGTCTATGTTGTTGATCATGATCTAGGAAATTGTATTTTTTCATTAGATGAGGATTTTGATGACAATATATAGAAGAAAACAAAAAAATGGAAAAACTAAAGAAAAGTGTAAATAGTAGGGAGGGAGTATGGAAAAAAAAAATTGATGGCACTTCATCCTGCAAAGGGGCAGAAGTTGGCGTGTTATTTGTCACACCTAGAGATGAGTATGTCATTCCCTTTTCGTAGAGATTACAATGGGAAATCTATTATACTAATAATGTTTCTGAATACAAAGCTCTGGTCTTAGGATTGGAGGCTTCCAGGAAACTAAAAATTGAACATCTAATAGATTATGGTGATGCAGATCTTAGCGTGAAGCAAATAAAGAAACAATATCAAGCTAAACATCCAAGGATAAGGTCATACAGGAATTGCGCCTAGGATTTGATAGAGAATTTATTCTCATCATTTAAAATTCACTACATTCCCAACATGGAAAATTAGTAGGCAGACTCTTTGGCCAAAACAACTACTACGTTTGTACCACCCACTGTCCTAAAGCTAAAGCATCATATAGAAATGATACACAGACCCTCAATTCCAAATAATGTGCAACACTGGCAGGTCTTTGAAGATGACGAGCATATCAAATAGTTTCTAGAAATGGTTGATGAGTTCTCTGAGACTCATATAGATCAAGAAAACCAGAACAATCCTATTTGGATCATGCAGGAAGGAGAAGATCTTGAAAATTTCCAAGATAAGATTGCAAATCATCGAATGCTTGTACTTAAGAATAATAAGATATCCATAGGTCTGATACCCTTAGAGAGATTGTTTGACCAAGATGATATACCCTTGAAATCCACCTTACGACCTCAGCCTAAGGAGGTTGAAGACTGTGACATAGGGACTAAAGAAGATCCTAATATAGTCAAGTTATCTAAATACCTTCCAGCCCAGGTGAAGAGTAAATATGTTGAATTTATTAAATAGTATAAAGACATCTTTGCATGGTTGTATGATGATTTAAGAATGTATGATACCTTTGTAATTGAACATAAGATCCCTTTGAAGCATGGTATCAAACCTTTTAGACATAAACTAAGACAGATCAACCCTATCCTTTTACCAGTAATAGAAAAAGACGTCAAGAAGATCCTTGACGCAAAGATTATTGTTCCACTTAGATATTCTAAATAGGTAGCAAATTTGGTACCCATCAGAAAGAAGAGTGGAGAAATAAGACTTTGTGTAGATTTCAAGAATTTAAACCGCTCATCCTTAAAAGATAATTACCCACTGCCAGAAATGGATCATGTCCTGGAAAAGGTATTTGGAGCCAACAAAATTTCGATGATCAACAAATTCTTAGATTATAACCAAATTGTTGTCCACGAAGATGATAAAGAAAAAAAATGCATTCACCACTCCGTGGGGAAATTTCATGTATGAAGAAATGTCATTTGGTTTGATGAACGCATGGGCCACTTTCCAAAGATCAATGGATATAGCTTTCATCGGTGAGAGATATAAATTTGTTTTTATTTACTTGGATGATCTAACAGTCTTCTCGAATTCTGATGCAAAACATTTGGTTCATCTCAAACAAACCTTTGAGAAATGTCAAAAATTTGGTTGTCCCTAAACCCTAAAAAGTCTCATTTTTCTATGCAAGAAGGAAAACTTATGGGTCATATAGTTTCGAAATATAGAATCAAGGTTGATCCCAAGCGAATCGAGGCTATTGACACAATAAACATTCCTAGAAATAAAAAAGAAATCTAGTCTTTTTTAGGTAAAATAAATTTTTTGAGAAGGTTTATCCCTAACTTTGCTGAAATTGTCAAATTAATCACAGATATGCTAAAGAAAGATAGTGAAATCAAATGGACTACTGAATCTAAAGCATAATTCAAGCGAGTTAAGAAAGCTATAAGTGAATCTCCAGTATTATCTAGTCCTGACTATACTAAGGAATTCCTAATATTTTCTTTCACATATGAACATACTATCGCAGCAGTACTTCTCCAAAAGAATGAAGAAGGTTTTGAGGAGCCGAAAGCCTTTTTCAGTAAAAGTCTCAGAGATGTCGAATTAAGATACGATATACTGGAGAAACAAGACTACGCGATGGTGAAATCTCTCAAAGCCTTCGGGACATATGTGTTATCACTCCAAGAAACTCCTTAGGGTTGTAGGCTAAGGATGCTTGGTAACTTAGAAATAATGGTTTTATGTGTTTGGGACAATGGGGTCTTGAATGATTTATGTAAGAAACAACTTATCACACATCTAAAGATACAATTCTCTCAGGAAACAATAATCAGATCCAATAATTGAAAAGAGGATGGAGAATACTATTCTTGATATGCCAATACAAAGGAATGTAGGGCTTAATACAAGATAGAGGGAAATTATTTAATTTCAAGCCTATGAGTTCAATAAAGAGATAACAGTCGTTATGAACTAAAATAAACTGAAATCAAATTACAGAAAATGAAAGATGGACAATTATGATATTGCAAATGAAAGAAAACTGAACTTTATTTCTGCAAAAAGAGTCTATACAGTGGTATAAAATATCTCCCAGTTTGAACCCTTATCTCATATCAAAAGTAGGCATTTATAGCCTCTTACAATCAGTTTTATAGATCCTAAAAACACGGATCTGTATTTAATAAAAGTAATTCAAATCTAACTAAACTACTTTGAAGATAAAGACTAAACAACTAAACTTAGCAACTCGAATTGTCTTTTATCTCAAAAACTTGCCATCTGCACCCTTCAGCTCCTGAAATCTTCGATGTGATGCAATGTGGAAAAACACCTGTCTTGACAGTTTGATTTCTTCAATGTTCATGATCGATATTTGAGGAAGCTTGTTTTACATGTGGTTTACAAAAATTTCCTCAAATCTCTGATGTCGAATCCTTTGCAAGCAATTTTCATTTCTTTGATATGCTGGAACTCCTT
>ML791500.1:359156-381138 GCA_009831015.1 Picea engelmannii | reverse complement strand
TTCAATGTTCATGATCGATATTTGAGGAAGCTTGTTTTACATGTGGTTTACAAAAATTTCCTCAAATCTCTGATGTCGAATCCTTTGCAAGCAATTTTCATTTCTTTGATATGCTGGAACTCCTTCATAACCTGTGAGAAATGACCTGTTCTTGTCCTTGACTTCAAAAATACTTTTCCAACTTTCAACAACTAACTCGTTTAATATTTCGATGGTTAGCTATTGAAAGTCGCCACTTTCAATAGCTAACGGGTCATAAAATATCGCTTTGCACTGGTGAAATCCCTGATTGCGCCCAAAACGAGTTTTCACCTTCAAAATTTTGATTTCATCAAAACTCAGTGTGTCTCCGATTTCTCACCTTGCATATTAACAGTGACTTGAGCAAGTACCTTCAGATCTGGATGGGATTTTTGCCTTTGTTTTTGTTTCAATCTTCTTATCTGCCTTTTAAGGCGTTTGGCAAGCCACCACAGACTATTGTAATCTTTGGTGAGTTTTTTCTTTCTTTTCTTCTCTTTAACACTTTCCCTAGCCAATCTCTCAAATGTAGCATTGGTTTTTTCGAAGTTCTCAGACAACTTCTTATACCTTTCTTTGATTACCCATTCCAAAACCTCTTGCTGAGCGATTACCTCTTTCAGATGCTTGATTTTCTAAGACTTCTTTGACTTGGAGCTTTTTGATGTTTCTCCTTCTTCTGTATGAGTGAAGGTCTCATAGTTTTGTGAAAACTCAGTTGACTGCTCAGGACTCTTGGTGACAGGGAATTGATCTTGTTGCTCTGATTTTGAATCTGTATAGGGTAAGTTTAATATATTGGTCCTCTTCTCTGTAAGTTTCTCTGTGGGATGTTCTATTGTGGTTTTGAAACTTAACCTTTTCTTTGACCCGCGGGGCTTCACTCCAGAAATTCTATCTTCTGGAGGTCCTGGCAGGGTCCTTCTTTTTCTTGAATTGCTTTAAGGAGACGATTGTTTATTTGAACCCTTCCCCTGTTCATTTGCAGGCTCAGTCTGTGTTTCAAAACCCTCCCAGAATAGAAAATGCTCCCAACTCCTTCCCTGTTGTTTTAATTCCTCCAGGATGATCAATTTTATGAGGCCAAAGTGGCACAGAGTACTTTTCATGCTCAAGGGTTGAGCCCTGATCTTCTTGCAAACCTTAGTCAAACTCTTATGTAGGAAAAAAGGTAACTTGAGGGGAGTCTTGCCTGTGAAATGGTCTAGGAGTTTGAAGTGATACATCATGAGTTTATCATACCTGCCCTCCGAGGTAATGTAGAGTTGGATGCCCTTGAACAACTCCTTCCATTCTTCTTCTAGATAGGAAACCAGCATACCCTTTTTCCATGCCTTGTGCCTGAACTCTTCTTTCAAATAAGCTCTGAAATTCAAATTTTTGGGGGTAGTGGTTTTGAACCTGCTCTGGCCCGTTCTTGGTAGGCTTGTTGCTGCAGCAATGGTGGCTTCATCTACTATAATTTCCAAGGACCCAACGCGGGCTTTGTTCCCATCGGAAGTCTTGGAAAAATCTTCTGCTGTAGACTGGTGGCAACCATTTTGCAACCTCTCAACTAATTCAATACATCCTGCGTTTGAAAAATGTTTCTGGACTTCGGGATGTGTCTGTAAAAAAGACAAGTTGTCCAGCTCTCTCCTGAGTAGAGAACCACTGTGTCTCATCGCCATTTTGTAGCTTGAAAATCCCAACAATTCTATATATCAACCCCTGCAACTGTTGTCCGAGCCGAGGTTTTGCGCTGTTGAAAGAACTCGGGAGTCAGCTCTGTTTTCTAACATTAGAAACTTTAAAAAAACTTCATGAACCATGTGTGATATGGGAGCAATGGTCCAATTTGATGTTGTCAGCCCGACAGTACAGTCTCTGTACCTGAGCCACTGAATTCAAACTTGCCATCCCTGATGCCATGATTGTGGAGCGTGAGTTTCTGAGCCGGATCCGAGATGTAATCCGACTGGGACGTGGAACTCGAGTTTAAATGATTATGCACTTTCACCAGTGTGTCCTTCTGATCGCATGGCGTGAGTCGATCACATCATGATTTGATTTTGAAACGTGGATAAGCGCACGTGATTCCTGCTTTCTCCAACCAACGGCCCATGGAAAACGCCCCTCAGCTGTAGAAACTTACCGCGTTCACCAGCGCGCCACCCTGTGAGAATTTATCCTTAGTTGTTGAAAGTCTTCACTTTCACCAGCGCATGATCCTGTGGAGAACCCCCTTTAGCTGTTGAAATTCTTCACTTTCCTCAGTGCGTGACCTTTTAAGAACTGCTCTGTAGCTGCGGAAAGTCTTCACTTTCACCAGTGCACGACCCGCGACACTGCTTCTTTGGATATTTTGGAATTCAACACTTTCACCAGTGCACCGACCTATGAGAGAGGCTCCTTAGTTGTTAAAAGTCACCACTTTCCCCAGCTAACACTCATCTTTTGGACACACGTTAGCTGTTGAAAGTGAATTATGAAAATTTTGAAAAGAAGACTTTTATGGGTCATATTATTTTCTAAGACAAAAACCAAAACCTAAGTTTTGCAGCTATAAAAACTCAAAAATGAATTGAGGAAACTACCGATAGCCATGCTATCCACCACAAAACTTGACCAAAAGGACGATTTCATTTTGGGAGCTAAAATTTGGCTCCAACTGGGATGGGCATCTCCCTGTGAGGTGACCAAGAACCTAGCTAGACCCAGTAGTCTTATTACAATTTGAAACAGAAATTTGAAAAATAGCTTGCTAGTACCATTGGGCATGGAGTTATTTGAATGGAAAAAATAAAGAAAACAGAATTGAAAAAGAAATATGTACAAGAAGAACTTGGCTTCAAAGGAAGCCTTATGAGAAATAGATCTTTAGGAAGCACCCGTTGAAAAGGCCACCTGCTACTGCCTCGTCTGAAAGAGTTTGGAGAACAAAGGTATTGTTCTGCTGCACCGCTGTTATGAAAAAAGGACCTGTCCAGAGAGCCTCAAATTTTTTGTGTTTCCCCTTCTCTTGCCTTGTTGCATCCCACTTTAAGACTAAATCCCCTTTTTTGAAGACATTTGATTTAACTTTTTTGTCAAAAGTTTCTTTGATTCTTTCTTGATGCAATTTTGTTTTTTCCAAGAGCTGCTCTCTATCTTGCTGTAGTTCTACCAAATTATGAACTCTCCTAGTCAAGTCACTTGGTTCAGAATCAGTTTCTTGTAAGAACTTCGCAACCGACAACACAAGTTGAACAGGAAATATGGCCTCAGTACCATATACCAACTTGAAAGGAGATGTACCAATTGATTTCTTACATGTAACCCTGTCATCCCACAAGGCAAACTTCAGTTTGGAATCCCAACCTCTGGCATTTTGTTCAAGCAACTTCTTTATGACTCTGACTAAACTCTTGTTGGAAGAATCAACTAAGCCATTCCCTCGCAGATAGTAACTTGTGGAATGTACCAGTTGAATTCCCAACTCTTCACACAATTTCACCAAGTGTTTATCTTTGAATGCAGCAGCACTATCAGTGACTATTCTCTTAGGGCAGCCGAATCTGGCAAATATGTTTTCTTGCAGAAAGTTTATGATGACAGTATGATTGGCGTTCCGGGTGGGAATAGCCTCAATCCACTTTGTAAAGCAATCGGTGGCAACCAGGATCCACCGGTGCTAACCACTAGAAGGCAGATGAATTTCACCTATGAATTCCAGGCCCCACTGCTGGAAAGGCCCTGTGACCACTATAGGTTTTAGGGGAAGAGAATTTAGTTGTTGTTTACCTTCAAATCTCTGACATTTGTCACATGTTTTCACAAACTCGTACACATCTGAAAATAAGGATGGCCAGTAGTAACCAGATCTTAAGATTTTGCATGCAGTGGTTTTCTAATAGTGATGTCCCCCGCATTCACTATTATGAAATTCAATCATGACTTTGGCTGCCTCTTCTTGATTTACACACCTCAACAATAAACCAATGGGATTCTTCCAGAACAACAAGTTATCATTGATGCAGAAATTTATGGCTTTGATCTTAAAATCCCTTCTTTGAGTCTTTGTCAAATCTGATGGGACTGATAAAGTTTGCAGAAACTGAATAATATGACTGTACCATTTGCAATCAGCCAAATGAGTTGAAACCTGCATTTCCTCACCTTCTTTGTTCTCTGAAGACAAAACATTTTCTGCATCAATACTCATCAAATTTATTTCAAGCAGTCTGCAATTTTCCTCTGCCAGAAGTTTGGCAAGGCCCTGACCCTTCACAAGTTTTGATGTTTTGATTTCAACATCGAATTCAATCAATATTGCTATCCACTTACTTCTTTTTCCATCAATGTCAGGTTGGACAAGAACATCTTTAACTGAATTGGAGGGAACGAAAGCTATTACCTTTGATTGAAGAATGTAAACTCTGAAAGATTTCAATGACTTGACAAGAGCATAAGCTTGTTTCTCCAACAATTCATACTTTACCTCTGCATCCCTCAAGACCTTACTGAAGAAGGGAACCGGTTGTTCCTGATCATCAACATTCTTCTGCAAGAGTACCGCTGCGATTGTATCACTGGAAGCAAATGAAAAAATGTAAAATACCTTGGAGAAATCAGGGTTGATCAAAACAGAGGTTGTTGTGATGGCTTCCTTGATGGCATTGAATGAATGTCTGGCTGCTTTAGTCCATTTTACCTCAGAGTATTTTCTCAGCATAGTAGTGATATTCTTTGTGAGTTCAACAAAATTTACTATAAATCTTCTGACGAAGTTTATAGTCCCAAGGACAGACTGAATGTCTTTCTTTGATCTAGGAAGAGACAGATTTTTAATTGCTTCTACCCTCTTTGGGTCAATCTTAACCCCATCAGCTGAAACAATATTCCCAAGTAATTTCCCTTCCTTAAGTGAAAAATTCGATTTTTTCGGATTAAGAGAGATGCCATACCTTCGACATTTCAGAAATGTACTTCTTAAGTGTTGCAAATGAAGTTCGTGGCTGCTTGAGAAAACAGTGATATCATCAAGATAAATCAGGACAAATTTATCTTTTTCTCCAACGAAATCAATGTCCATTTCCCTTTGGAATGTTGCTCCTGCATTCATCAATCCAAAGGGCATCTTCTCATACATAAACGTACCCCATGGAGTGGTAAAAGAAATCTTTTCCTTGTCTTCCAGATGGACAACAATCTAGTTGTATCCAGAAAACCCATCAATAAAAGACATCACCTTTGATCCTGACACCTTCTGCAAAATATGCTCCATTTTAGGCAGAGGGTAGTTGTCCTTTCTAGAGCACTTATTCAAATTTTTGAAGTCGACGCAAAGTCTGATCTCCCCATTCTTCTTTCTAATCGGCACAAGATTTGCAATCCATTCTGAATACCTGAGAGGAATGATAATGTAAGCATCCAATAGTTTCTTAATTTCCCTCTCCATTGTAGGTAGCAACAAAGGGTTGAAGGATCTAAGCTTTTTCCTAAATGGTTTGGTGTCTTTATTCAAGGGAATCTTATGTTGAATCACTTCTGTGTCAAATGTCTTCAAGTCATCATATTTCCAAGCAAAGATGTCTGCAAATTCCTTTAGCAATTCTCCATAATTAGCCCTTTGTTTTTCAGTCAAATGTGAGGCTAAGTTAACATGTTTAGGATCTTGCTCACTAGCCACATTATACTGCAAAACATCTGACTCTTTTTCCCCACTTTGCAATTTGACAGCCACATCATTGTTGTCGAACAACCTTTCCAGCGGGACCAAACCTTTAGGAATTTTGTTGGTGGACAATTGAACTATTTCATGTGATGCGATTTTGCTTTTGAACTTTGGCTCCTCAACTTCATGGTCATGTTCATTCTCTTGATCAATCTGCAGATCTGCAAACTCATCTATAACTGCAAGGAATCTAGTGAGTTCAGCATCGTCTTCAAAGACCTTCCAAAATTTTACATTATCAGGGAGAGAGGGCCTATATTTAACTTGAATTTCGTAAGATAATTTATGAGGCAGAGGGGGTATGAATGCACAAGAGGACATAGCCAATGAATCATCCAATTCATTCATGGCTCTAGGTACAAATGAAATCTTAAAATCTGCAAAATCATGAATTTCCTTCAACACTTCATCTCTGTATGCCTTCAGCCTGACATGCTTCGCTTGAAAGGACTTATTCACCTGTTGGATAATCAAATATGCATGTCCAAACACTTGCAATTTTTTAATGCCCTTCTCCTTGGCTGCATTCAGCCCCAAAAGTAGTGCTTCATACTCAACAATGTTATTATTCACTTTAAAATCAATTTTAAAGGACAAATGAGAAGTTTTCTTAGAGGGAGAAATGAATACCACTCCTGCTCCAGCTGACTCCCTAGTGCAAGCACCATCAAAGAACATGGTCCAGAGATGTTCTTCTGTTGTTTCTGTGGGCTGAACTGTGATCTGATCTGTGGGATTTCTGAGCAGCAATGTATCAGGAAGTGAATCATCAATTTTCAAAATACAAGATCCCATATCTGTGTCGACCGAATAGATAGGATGATTGGATGGATTTTTCTCATCACTGATAACATATGCCAACTGAGATTCCCTGTAAATCCTTGTGTTCACCCCTCCGAAAATAGGGATAGTAGCATAGGAGAGATCCATTTGAAGAGTACCACCTAATCTCTTCATCCACGATCTCGATAGTAGGCATCCAAATTTTGGAGGTATGTCAGCCACCACTATATCCATCACCATAGTTTTCATTGATGCTTTGGTCAAGGTCACAGCCAAATCCTTAATCATCCCAAGACATTTGACTTTTCGAGAATCAAAAGAAAAAAGGTCATGATAAGACTTGGTGATCTCCAGCCCAAGCTCATCCATGACTGCCTTTGGCATCAAATTGTGTGAAGCACCGGAGTCCAACAAACAATTATGCAGTGTTTTCTCATGAATATTTAAAGAGATGTAAAAGGGAGGACAACTTTCATCTCTGTCTTCTACCATTTGGCCCAGAGTAATGGTAGGTTTATCATCATAAATGTTGAGGATATCAACAGAAAGGGATACAGATTGGGGATCTAGAGTTTTAAGAATATCCCTTTTAAACATCTCATTTTTCATCAGCTCAACTAGAGGAATAAGAATCTTAATTTTCTGTATTTCAGCCTCGAAATTAAAAGAATATGGAACCTTATCAGCATCTTTATCAGAAACCTTTACCTGATTTGAAGGGGCTTCCTGATTCTTTAGTTGTTCAACAGGAGGCTGACTTTCTGGAGTTTTATGCTTGACAGGGGAAACAATCTTCTTGGGAGGAGTTGATGCTTTCACCTTTGAAGGATTTGCTTGTTGATCCTCTGATGTATGATCTTTTTTCTTAACAGGGGCAGCAGTCTTCTCAGGAGAGGCTAGTGCATCTTGTTGAGCAGCATTAGATTTGGATCAGAGGTTATATCTATTTTTATTTTCTGTTGTGAAAATGCCATCACTAAGAAGATCATCTTCGGTCTGTTCAGTCATCAATGATTCCTCATAGTCATGTTGTGTTAAATAAGATTTCCCTGTCTCTTCTCCAACACAATGAATGTCACCTTCTCCATCTTCTTGATCATCACCATTGTCTTCGTCCATCACTACATTTTGAAGAGGGACTTTTATCCTCTTATCTTCATTAGAATTCTTTTCTCTTTGTAGGATCTGAGTTGGCTGATTATTCCTTCTGAATTTATTTGGATTTTGGTTTGGATTTCTGCCTGCAGAGTCATAAGTGTGTCTTCCCTTCACAGGCTGTTTATTTTTTATCTTGAGCTTATATATCTCAGAGGTTAGAGACTCTAGCATCTTGTCCATTTTATCAAGTTTTGGATCAACAATTGATGAAGATGAGGCTTCATTCTTTGGTCTTCTCCTATCAGAATATCCTTTCCGTTTCTGAGAGGCTAGAATATTAGATTCCACCTCAAGGGAAGCATCTTGCATGAGAGATAATGTTGGTGACCTCCTTTCTCTCAACAACAAACAGAAATCTGAATCAAAAGCATCAGAATATGTGATCTTGGCAGAAGCATCTGACGGTTTTATCTCAGCTGGAATTTTTCCATACATCCGGTTAAACCTCTTGGTCAAATCAGAGACTGATTCATTACTTTGTTTTCTCAAGTTGCCAAATTATGTGATGTAGTAGACAAAATCTCTTCTGTCACCCCAATGTTTCAGAAATGTCTCATCCAATTGCTCGATTCCGGAAATGGAACCAGCAGGGAGTTCTTTGAACCATTTCCTAGCATGGCCATCTAGGCTTTGTACAAAGACTCGTGTCCAAACATCTTCTTGTTCGATATTAAGGTTCTCTGCATAACTGTAAAAAGCCTCAATATGTTCTTCAACAGACACATCACCTTCGCCTGTGAATTTAGGCATATATTTCTGATAGTCTCCCGTTGGCATGGATGTTACTGGGTTAGGCAATACGAGTGGTGCATACCTAGCAGCTAGGATTTGTTGCATCTTAGTCAAAGGAGGTGGTGCGGCCATGACTATCAGAGGTGGGGAAAATGATATTTTCTTCTTCAAGTCTTCAACACCAGAGGAATGCGAAAGAGGTGAATCTTCTAAAGGGAAAGAGGTCTTATAAGAGGCTCTGTAAAAATTTGCAAGTTGCTCAGCTAAATTTTCTTCACCCTTAGCAGATAGCTCTTGGAGGAGATGTTCAACAACAAGGAGGCTAGTATAAATGTTCAAGTGGTCTTCTTGTTGCTGAGAATGGAAAGACTCAAGGGAAGAAGAACTATGGCTTCTTTCTAAGTCTGAGATGTTTTTTCAATCAAATTATAGTCTATAAATTTTTTATCACTAGGATTTTCTTGATGATCAAAAAGAGTTTGTTCTCCTACAATATTTAGAGCTGTTTTTTCATCAGTGTTCTTTGAAAAGAACTCAAAATTTTTTGTAGTAGATTTTCCAGAACTGAAAAGAGGATTACCTTTTGGATATGAAGTTTGACCTTGAATCGTCTTTCCCTTCCTGAGAATTGATTCTGGATTGGACACTGGTGTGATCAGTGATTCTTGAGGATTCGCCCTAGTACTGATCCTCTTAGGAGCCAGGATGAACTTGTGGAGTTGCCAGATAGATGATTACAACCAACTGAAAATGTCTAATCTTTGTCTATCATCAAAGATCAACTCTGTATCATATCCCAGGAGAGCAGAGCTTGAATTTCTTCTCCCCGACAATGGCACCAATTTGTTATCACTCCAAGAAACTCCTTAGAGTTGTAGGCTAAGGATGCTTGGTAACTTAGAAATAATGGTTTTATGTGTTTGGGACAATGGGGTCTTGAATGATTTATGTAAGAAACAACTTATCACACATCTAAAGATACAGTGCTCCCAGGAAACAATAATCAGATCCAATAATTGAAAAGAGGATGGAGAATACTATTCTTGGTATGCCAATACAAAGGAATGTAGGGCTTAATACAAGATAGAGGGAAATTCTTTAATTTCAAGCCTATGAGTTCAATAAAGAGATAACAATCGTTATGAACTAAAATAAACTGAAATCAAATTACAGAAAATGAAAGATGGACAATTCTGATATTGCAAATGAAAGAAAACTGAACTTTATTTCTGCAAAAAGAGTCTATACAGTGGTATAAAATATCTCCCAGTTTGAACCCTTATCTCATATCAAAAGTAGGCATTTATAGCCTCTTACAATCAGTTTTACAGATCCTAAAAACATGGATCTGTATTTAATACAAGTAATTCAAATCTAACTAAACTACTTTGAAGATAAAGACTAAACAACTAAACTTAGCAACTCGAATTGTCTTTTATCTCAAAAACTCGCCATCTGCACCCTTCAGCTCCTGAAATCTTCGATGTGATGCAATGTGGCAAAACCCCTGTCTTGACATTTTGATTTCTTCAATGTTCATGATCAATATTTGAGGAAGCTTTTTTTACATGTGGTTTACAAAAATTTCCTCAAATCTCTGATGTTGAATCCTTTGCAAGCAATTTTCATTTCTTTGATATGCTGGAACTCCTTCATAACCTATGAGAAATGACCTGTTCTTGTACTTGGCTTCAAAAATACTTTTCCATCTTTCAACAACTAACTCGTTTAATATTTCGCTGGTTAGCTGTTGAAATTCACCACTTTCAACAGCTAACGGGTCATAAAATATCACTTTGCGCTGGTGAAAGCCCTGATTGCGCCCAAAACAAGTTTTCACCTTCAAAATTTTGATTTCATCAAAACTCAGTGTGTCTTCGATTTCTCACCTTGCATATTAACAGTGACTTGAGCAAGTACCTTCAGATCTGGATGGGATTTTTGCCTTTGTTTTTGTTTCAATCTTCTTATCTGCCTTTTAAGTCATTTGGCAAGCCACCACAGACTATTGTAATCTTTGGTGAGTTTTTTCTTTCTTTTCTTCTCTTTAACACTTTCCCTAGCCAATCTCTCAAATGCAGCATTGGTTTTTTCGAAGTTATCAGACAACTTCTTATACCTTTCTTTGATTACCCGTTCCAAAACCTCTTGCTGAGCGATTACCTCTTTCAGATGCTTGATTTTCTGAGACTTCTTTGACTTGGAGATTTTTTATGTTTCTCCTTCTTCTGTATGAGTGAAGGTATCATAGTTTTGTGCACACTCAGTTGACTGCTCAGAACTCTTGGTGACAGAGCATTGATCTTGTTGCTCTGATTCTGAATCTGTATAGGGTAAGTTTAATATATTGGTCCTCTTCTCTGTAAGCTGCTCTGTGGGCTGTTTTGCAGTGGTTTCGAAACTAAACCTTTTCTTTGACCTGTGGGGATTCACTCCAGAAATTCTGTCTTCTGGAGGTCCTGGCAGGGTCCTTCTTTTTCTTGAATTGCTTTGAGGAGACGATTTTTTCTTTGAACCCTTCCCCTGTTCATTTGCAGGTTGAGTCTGTGTTTCAAAACCCTCCCAGAATAGAAAATGCTCCCAGCTCCTTCCCTGTTGTTTTAATTCCTCCAGGATGATCAATTTTATGAGGCCAAAGTGGCACAGAGTACTTTTCATGCTCAAGGGTTGAGCCCTGATCTTCTTGCAAACCTTAGTCAAACTCTTATGTAGGAAAAAAGGTAAATTGAGGGGAGTCTTGCCTGTGAAATTTTCCAGGAGTTTGAAGTGATACATCATGAGTTTATCATACCTTCCCTCCAAGGTAATGTAGAGTTGGATGCCCTTGAACAGTTCCTTCCATTCTTCTTCTAGATAGGAAACCAGCATACCCTTTTTCCATGCCTTGTGCCTGAACTCTTCTTTCAAATAAGCTCTGAAATTCAAATTTTTGGGGGCAGTGGTTTTGAACCAGCTCTAGCTCGTTCTTGGTAGGTTTTTTGCTACAACAATGGAAGCTTCATCTACTATAATTTCCAAGGACCCAACGCGGGCTTTGTTCCCATCGAAAGTCTTGGCAAAATATTTTGATGTAGACTGGTGGCAACCATTTTGCAACCTCTCAACGAATTCAATACATCCTACGTTTGAAAAATGTTTCTGGACTTCGGGATGTGTCTGTAAAAAAGACAGTATGTCCAGCTCTCTCCTGAGTAGAGAACCACTGCATCTCCTCGCCATTCTGTAGCTTGAAAATCCCAACAATTCTGTATATCAACCCCTGCAATTGTTGTCCGAGCCGAGGTTTTGCGCTGTTGAAAGCACTCGGGAGTCGGCTCTATTTTCTAACATTAGGAACTTTAACAAAACTTCGTGAACCATGTGTGATATGGGAGAAATGGTCCAATTTGATGTTGTCATCCTGGCAGTACAGTCTCTGTACCTGAGCCACTCAATTCGAACTTGCCATCCCTGATGCCATGATTGTGGAGCGTGAGTTTCTGAGCCAAATCTGAGATGTAATCCGACCGGGACGTGGAACTCGAGTTTAAATGATTACCCACTTTCACCAGCATGTCCTTCTGATCGCATGGTGTGATTTGATCACATCATGATTTGATTTTGAAAGGTGGATAAGCGCACGTGATTCCCGCTTTCTCCAACCAACGGCCCATGGAAAACGCCCCTCAGCTATAGAAACTTACCGCTTTCACCAGCGTACCACCCTGTGAGAATTTATCCTTAGCTATTGAAATTCTTCACTTTCACCAGTGCATGATCCTGTGGAGAACCCCCTTTAGTTGTTGAAATTCTTCACTTTCCTTAGCGCGCAACCTTTTAAAAACTGCTATGTAGCTACAGAAAGTCTTCACTTTCACCAGCGCACGACCCGCGACACTGCTTCTTTGGATATTTTGGAATTCAACACTTTCACCAACGCACCGACCTATGAGAGAGGCTCCTTAGCTTCTGAAAGTCGCCACTTTCCCCAGCTAACACTCATCTTTTGGACAGACGTTAGCTGTTGAAAGTGAATTATGAAAATTTTGAAAAGAAGACTTTTATGGGTCATATTATTTTCTAAGACAAAAACCAAAACCTAAGTTTTGTAGCTATAAAAACTCAAAAATGAATTGAGGAAACTACCGATAGCCATGCTATCCACCACAAAATGCAACCAAAAGGACAGTTTCATTTTGGGAGCTAACAATATGTACTGCATTCCAGAATAATCACCTTTGTGCCAACAAGCTCTGTCAAAGATATCTTAGTACAACTGGACAGTGATGGTAGGAGAGGTCAGTGGTTAGCCAAAATTCAGGAATTCGATCTAGAAGTAAAACCGACCAAGCTAGTCAAAGTTCAGGGTTTGGCGAAGTTATTAGCAGAGTCGAATTTTAGAGCACTTGGGATAAATCATCTGGAATCACATGGACCTATTTTAGACATTGAAGAACTTGATGATCAAACCTATACATTCCATATCGAGGATAAATTTTCTTCCTCTGACTGGTATCATGATACCGTTTCATATCTCCTCACCCTTTTGTGCCCAAGTGATATGAATCCCTCAAAAGAAATAATGTTAAAGATACATGCAGTTAAATACTGTATTATCATAAGTCAAGTGTACTGGAAAGATCCTCTATTTTTCTTGTTACGTTGTTTAACAAAGACAAACACAGAGGACGTCATAAATGAGTTTCAAAAAGGAATGTGTGGAGGAAATCATGCCTATAGGGCCACAACATACAATATCCTAAGAGCCGGATATTATTAGCCAAAGTTATTTACTGACATGAATGCTAAAGTAAGAGCCTGCAAACCTTTCCAATTGTTCTCTGGAAAACAAAAGCTCCTTGCACTACCTTTAGTCCCAGTTAAAACAAAGGCTCCTTTTCAACAATGGGGTCTGGACTTCATCGGAGAAATCCACCCACAGTTGAGCACCCAACATAAATGTATTTTAATTTCTATCGACTATTTCACAAAATGGGTCGAGGCCATTCCAACTCAGAATGCCATAGATTCAGTAGTGATAAACTTTTTGGAAGAGAACATCTTATCTAGATTTGGTTTCCCCCGAAAAATAGTTATAGACAATGCTCAAGCATTCAAATATATGGAACTTATAATATTTTGTCAAAAATACAACATTGTTCTAGGACATTCTACAGCCTATTATCCTCAGGGAAACGGGTTGGCCGAATCGTCCAACAAAATTTTGATGAATATAATCAAGAAAGTATTAATGGAAAATAAGAAGGCTTGACACGTTCACCTTAAGTACGCCTTATGGGAAAACTGGATTGGCACTAAGAAATCAATAGGTATGTCTCCTTTCCAAATGGTTTATGGCATCGACGTTGTCCTCCCTATTAATCTAGATATTCTGGTAATGAAGCTATAGCAAGACGTGAAAGAAGAGCCAAATGACGTAACGAGGAGGATAAACCAAATAATTGAAGTCCAACAAAACAGGTCCGAAGTCAATGATAGACTTCAAAAATATCAAGATAATATGAAATCCCTTTTCGATAAAAAATCGAAAGACAGGGAGTTCCCTTCTCGGTGATCTAGTTTTAAAATGGGATGCTAGAAAAGAAGATGCAGGAAAACACGATAAGTTTGATCACCTCTGGTTCGGACCTTTCGGTATTGCATCTACAGAGGGGAAGAATTATTTCCTACTGGAGAATATCGACGTGAAAACTTTTGACGCCCCTATCAACGGGCGTTATCTGAAACATTTTATGCAATGAACATGTTTCACAGTACCATTGTATATACCGGTTTGGTTATTGTTTACTTTCACAATTTTACTTGCTTTCGTAGGTTACCTGAATCATACTTTTCATTATAAATAAACCCAGTTTTACTTAATATTCTGAAAAGCGAAGATAAAATATATGTACTGCATATCCTTCTTATTATGTGGAACTCTTTGATTATTTCTTTTTATGCTCTTACGGAATACTTATTGTCAGATGAGAAATAAGGAGGTAGCGGAATCTAACGCTCGGTTTTGAAAATGGTTATTTTCCTCAAAACAGGTGATAAACTAACAGTTGGTTTGATTGAAAACATAAATAAAATTTGAGGTATGAACTTTTATATTCATTATTTAAGCTAGAAAATGCTAAAAAAGAGATCTCATCAGATATTAACAGGGTTCTACTCATGTAAATATAATCACCTAATCAAAGATCAGAAAGATATAAATCTCTAGATTTCTAAATCAAATGAAAATAAAACAAAAGTAAGAATAAAAGAGAAGCATGATAATCAAGAATTGAACTCATGTGGAAGTAAAATCCCTTGTCAAACCCTTTGACCCCTCGTTCTATTTTCGTTTTCATATCTCTGAGTTGTCACTCTATCCTGATTTTCACTGTCTGGCCTTAAATATTCATAGAAAGAAAGAATTTTGCCTTCACTCAGAAAGCTCAAGAGCATATCTTCAAAGTAAGATTAGGAAAGCATTTTTAAGTAGCTATGATTTTAACTAAAAGAAAGTATGTCTAGGCTATTCCTGATAGTTTTAGCTCTTCTAACAGATTTAAACTGATCAGTTCGCTCAAGGAAAATCCCTAGAAAATAAAAATAAAATCCCCCATTAGATCTTCCCTATAGGAATAGATGTATCGAAGATTGGGAGAGATTTAGCACATAGTACAATAAAAAAAAATGGTTGAAAGACCCTAATTGTCAAATCTTAAGCAGATATTATCCCTGTATGATACATACAAATTGATTTCCCCCACTTAAAAATAAAAAATATAAGACAGATAGTGAAAGGAAACTCATATAAATGATTGCCCACATCTAGTCCAAGAAAAATGGTGAAAGGAAATTCATAAATCGATTGCCCCCATTTTTTCCAAAAGAGATGATGAAAGGAAGTTCATGTAGTGATTGCCCTCATCTCAAATAAAATGCAAAATTGTTAATTGAAGTGGTGAAAGGAACTTCAATGGGAGATGTAGATAACTTCACTGGGGTACTGAACAGGCCCACTGGCAGTGAAGAAATATCTATGATATATGTAAGATGTTCATACATGTATAAACATACTCTAGTGACTAATTCTCTTTCCAGTAATACTTACATCCTAAACTGACAAGGGATTCCCCGAATAAATCATTAAAATTACTTTGCCTTGATGCGAATGAAATCGACTAAAATATGATAGTTCAGTTAAAGTTGTTTTGATTACCTTGAACAAATCTAAACTCAGTTACTGGAAAATGAAATATATCAATAGCCTAACTAGATATAAAAAAAAAAATGGATTATGTAATCGAAGGTTTTCTGAGACTCGGTTGAAATCTGATTTTTCTCTGAATGATTTTTTCCCAAAGGTGTTTACTAGAATTTTTAATGACTCCATTTACCCAATAAAGGCACTTGGTCTATTGTTCTTCCACGCCTCGCCGAGAGATGCAATCCCCAGATGGATCCTATGTTGGAACACATATAAATCCTAAGCCTTGAGCTTTACATTCCCAAACTTCATCCTTTGTATAATGAATCGGAAGTCACCTTTTAAATGTTTAAATAAAATCTACTCCTAGTCTTAAAGCACACACGATGTTCGTCATCGATAAATTTCCTCAGTTGATCGAACGATCCCTTTTTCCCCCGATTTTTAGAGCCGCCTGATTGTTAAAAAGTCAATTCACTAGAGGTCGCTTCAGAGCTTTGTGCTTCAGGTGTTTCACCAGGTCCTAACTTTAAAGTTCTGATGCCTGAAAAGTGTTCAAAGGATCCTAGTCATAATACACATGTACCTTCTGAATCTTGACACATCACCTAAAATGACATCATCTCTGACACATCACTACGGGTAATGGCCTTTCAGAAATTTTATAAAAGTTAACTTGCCAATCCATGAAGAAGTAAATGCCAAAATATTAAACCTCAATTAATTAAATTAATCTCGATCAAAATTTAGTTAACAACTTCACACTTCAGAGTTTGGATATTTTCCATTCATCACATTCTGAAATCCCAATGTCAGAACTTCCCAAATATTTCAAACTTAAGTAGGGTTAATTCAACTAAAAAATAGTTAATCGATGATTAATCATTTCGTGGTTTTGGGTTTTGGGAGTTCTATATTGAGATACTGTTAAAGTCTCGAGGTCCAAATACCCGAAAACACTTAAATTTAAACACAATTAATTAATATGTTAAACGAGATTATCTCACAATTAATTTTTTCGCGAATTCACAATTCGGGAATTTTCAAACCTATTTCATCCAATCTTCAATCGTGAACCACCAATATTAATAGCATTAATCACGAATCAATGACAATGATTTCAATATAGATTTCATATCGCCACCTAGATTCTCCCATTAAGGTAAATTAATTTATCGTCAGTAAAGGTATTCGCAAATCAATACGCTCGAGGTGAATAAGAATATTGGATTTTGAATTTCATTTTCATTCTTGCAAAATAGCAAGTTTTAGCCGACTGAGAAGCTCACGTGTTCCCCTGTAACAGGTAACACAGTTCTAATTTCATTAATATCATGGCACCATGAAAAATAGCTAAAGCAGCTGGTGAGAGCGTAATCTGAACACAGATGTTCTCTTAGACACCTCACTGAGAGCCATCGATATCGTGAAATCCTGGACACAGGTGTTCAATATTATACAACATGAGCTCATAAATTTCCCAGAGGATTCAAGGGACAAAGTGAACGAAACCCATGCAACTAAGCTCAGGGATATATCCTAGTCAGAGCTACACAAAATAGTTGCATGGCTAAGGCTCATGCCATATAACGACATGATAGGATGGGCTCTGGAAAACATTGACATTTGAACCAGGAGCATCTGCAATTCACAGAAGGTTGTTGTTGGGTATTTTGGAATGGAGCATATACAAGTAATTTATAAATTTTATCCCATTTTTAAATATAGTTACAACGCCACATTCATAATGGAGTTCGACAAACAGGAGTGCACACAATATGGAAAAAACTACCCTGATTTAATCAAGGACTGGTGGGGGCACCCTGAGAAATTCAGAGCAGACACTCATGGAATATACGCCACGCCATAGTTAGATGTCCATATGATTTATGTGTCTATGATTTTATATAGACTTTTCGGGAAGAATATCTCCGCTCACTTCCTATTGCCATGGGTATCAATCATCCATGAAGTGGCAAAGGGATACTCTTTCAACTGGGCCAAGATGTTATCAGACAACCTGGCTAAGGAAATCACAGAGTACCATTCGATGAACTCTAAAGGGAAACCTTCCCCTTTCTATATGTCAGCATACATCATGGATTCCATTTGTTTTATGACTCCTTTCCCTCTGATGAGTTGGAGCTAGACATCGACCAGTGTTGATCCTATCTAGTTCTATCACTCCAAGCTGTGAGAGAATAAATCCATATATTTCTTCTATGAAATCTGTCATTATGTAGTGGTGTCGATTCATGTCTCCTTATACAGTTGCCTGCTTCCCATAATTTCAAAGAAAATCATGGCTAACCTGGGAAAAATAGTAGACTGGTATATTGAGGAAAATATTTCCTATAGCAGGGTTTTTGGGTGCTCGATTCCCCCCCATGCTCTCCCAGAGTTTTTACCAAATCGGTTGGTATGTCGAGAGGTGTCTTATCAGACTGTAACGAGGGGCATCATTAAAGAATTGAAAGTGGCCCAGAAAAAGGTATGGCCAACCTTCCCTCTTTAGGTCAATATGTTTTCATTGTTAGATTTTAGCCATTCGAAAGTAGAGGTTGTGGCTCTAGAAGATGTCAAGTTAGTTGATATTGATTTTAAGAGGCACAATCCCCAGAAGATTGTGGAAACTCACCTGGATCAATACAATTTAAAGAATTATGTGCACGAGATTTCCCTACAGGATGAAATATTTAGGGGAGCTAGGTCAAATGAGGAAGTGTTGAGCAGAGTTGAACTCTGTCTCCAGATCAACTAGCCAGTTTTTATAGTTTTCAAAAACATGGAAAAAATAGTTTTCCAAAGGTATTACAGGGAGAATCAACAACACCTTCATCTACAAAGGAAGCTACACCTCAGGGTTTGGAGGAAGGAAGTTCTGACAAACATAGTATGGAGGAGAATCTAAAGAGTGTTGAAGTCTCAATGCAGAAAGTAGAGACTTCATTGTCTAATCCACCAGGTACTCAAACAAAATCTCAGCTTGAAGATTTTCTAAAAAAGGAACAGAATACATCATCGTCTACACCAGATAAAAAAACTACCAAAACAACAGAGCAACAACCATCGACAGAGATAGGTAGCCCCATTTTTTCACTAACACCTTTACAGTCAAGTCGAGGAGATCCCAATTTTGAAGTCATATTTATAGAGGATCTTACTTCGATTTAAGCTGGAGAAATGCCCCCTTCGTAATTCTTTTTTAGAAAGAAGAGGAGGGCCATAGTTAAAAGAGAAACACATCAAAAATATGGTGAAACAGTCAAAAGGCACATAATTCTATATGATGGACATGGCCTAGATGATTCAGAATTCGCCAAGGAAATGGCAGGTTCATTAGGCGACTTTTTCCACGGCTAATTAGTGTTCAGTAGAAAATCTAGTTGAGCAACTGAAATAGAGGAACTTGTTGGTAAGGCAGTTGCAAGACTAGATAACAATCATGGAATGGGATGTAAGAAATAAGATGTACAAATAATTTGAACAATTTAGAGTCGATGACAAATATCGGATTCAACAGTTGAAAGATAACCTCAACGAGCTCTATCGAAATTCGCAGGCCAACAGAGGGTTGGTCACTCAACAAGAAGAATTAATCAAAAAATTACAAGCCAATATAGACTTGGTTGAAGGTACAGTAGTAGATATGACAGCTTTCCAGGATCAAGCACTGGAAGTACATGAAAAGATAGAATCAACCTAGCAATATCTTTTTACAAAAGTGGAATCCATTCAAAATTTCTACCAGGTGGTAGGCCTTTCCATGAATAACATTTACATTAAATAAAAGGAAGCCCGTGCAACTCGAGCTACGTTTCAGGATGCTATATTCTAGTACCAAAAGATGATGTATCAAAAGTTCCTCAATTGTCTCTTTCTGAGCAAACCATAGGCAACATAATTTTGAAGGCCTGAGAAACAAATCTGGTTGAAAGAAAAATATTGGCCAGAGAGGTACATGAAGCTTGTCTAGAAGAAATATCTTCACTAGACAAAGGGCTACTTGATGTTGAAGGAAATAATATCTATGAAGCCTTGGGGCAGATTGACATAGCAAAGAACCAATGTAAATCTAGGACAAGAAAAGAAGAGGCCATGACGATCATCCAACAAATGAACCAAATTGATCTTATCCAAATAAACAAATGGATAGTAAACCCAAGCATGTAGTTACAGGCCACATCTTTGGGAGAAAAGAAGATACAAGAAAGGTTTCCCCAGGTAGAAAAGAAGTTATACATTTTTTAAGCTAATGAGGCAATTGGACCTTTTGGGTTGGTGGTATAGTTAGTGAGTAGACGCATCCAATGTGTCAAATATGGGAAATCCAACACATATGGAAACAAGTGAGAAAACATGTGCATACGACTCATACAGTTCAAGATCATATGACAATTATTTCCAAGATAAAGGATGAGAGAAGAAACGTCTCTTCTAGCAGATGAAGAGGCAGAGGAGGAGGCTGATGGAACTTTCCAGTTTTACATGTTGTAATATTTACTATTTTTAGAATTATGAGAAGTCCAACCGTTTTGAGTTGATACCATTTTGTATAAATACATAGATTGAAGACTTATTACATGCTGCTTCTTTCTGATTGTAATAGAGAAAAAACTCCTTATAGAGTATTAATACAAGTGCAGACAGAGATTCCAAGTTTTGTTAAATCTGGGTTATGTGTTTCTTTTTTTTTCCATTTCTCAACATTTCTTTATGTATTCCTTGATAAATGTTTGGTTCCAATTTAGTACAACAACTACTATAATCACAAGGTCTCGGTAATTTATTAAGTAAGCATCTTTTCCTATGCATTTACTGTGAGTAAATCAAGACCTGCTTGTTGTGTAGATTACTGCATTTTATACGTTATTCAAGGTTACACTATCTCTTTTCCTCTACTACAAACAAGGTAGGACTCTTCAGTAATTGATTCCCTGCTCTGTTTTACAGTTTTTTATTTTCATCTCATACCATTCGATATTGCAATTTTGGCTCAGATACGAAATACAACCTCTGTGTTGTCAAACTGTTAATTTCATTAAGGAATTTCTCTCATACAACTAAGGTATAAAAAGCACCTTAAAACACACTCTCTTAAAAACATTCTTGATGTCTGACATTATTCTTTGAGACTTAAGTTTAATCTCAAGAACAACAACAACAATTGTTACAACATGTGTTGCAGAAATTGTTACAACATGTGTTGCAGAAAATGTTACAACATGTGTTGCAACAACTATTTCAACATGTGTTGCAGCAATTGTTACAACATGTGTTGCAGCAATTGTTTTAGCATGTGTTGCAGAAACTATTTCAGCACAACATAAACATGTTACATCAATTGGAATTTTCACTTATTCCTTCCTATTATTTATTAGCTTAAACTTGAAATATTTTTGGGTTGATGTGGATTTCTTGAGGCCAAAGATTCTCTTGCATCACATGCACATTGTTGTCTAAAAATAATCAGCAGAACTGCTAGAAATAAGTTATTTTGTGGTGATCCTCTAAAGTTTTTTTTTTTTCTTCTAATTAATTAATCAGCTCCATGCATACAAAAACATGTAGGTCGAATCTTCTCAAAAAGGAGGCGACATGCATACTTAAATAATACAAAAAGGGAGGGTGAAATCTCTAGGACATAAATCCTCTAGAGATATGCTCATGCAAGGTGTGGAGAAGAGGGTTTTATGGCACACATGCTATTCAGAATAGGAGAACAATTTAAGGAGTAAAAACATCAAGATATTCGGTGTGTAAATGATAACAAAGGATTCCTTCAAACAAGGCACACTCTCTACCTTAGGTTTTTCCAATTTCAAGGCTTACACACATGCATGCAAAACTCTTTTTTAATCCAATGAACTCATGCATGTAAGCTTCCCTTAATATGATTTCCAGTTTTGGGTTTTCCCATAAAATCAACATGCATGCATCCATGTCTATCAAGTTAAATCGAACCAACAAAGAGAGAAATAATAACTAGAAGAGAAATTTTCCCTATCTAGACGATGTCACAATTGATACATCGCAAACCAAACATGTCTCATGATCCCTGGATATGTGTTTTTTTTCGACATTCAATCCATGTAGCCCTGACTGTTTAAAATAATAGTTTCATTGTAACCAAAAACCCTTGCATGTCACTAGAACAAATCCCACAGGGATTGTGAACTCACAAGGAATAAGAATATGTAGCTCACTCCGACATACAGTTCTTGGAACTCTAGCTCCTATAATGTAGGAGAAATTATAAGAAATAGTAAGTCCTCATAATCTGATGAAACTCACTATGTATATGGTTCTAAACCATGTGAACCACTTTACCTCATGAACCACTTTCAATGTGAACTTATGTAGGGCCTTTGAGACACCATGGATACCAAAACTCCCTCCTTCCATAGATG
>ML791500.1:346671-358631 GCA_009831015.1 Picea engelmannii | reverse complement strand
ATCATCATCACTAGTATCTAGTATCATTAATCATACTATGCAAACTCAAATTTGTACAATGTAAATATTAAAAATTAAGACACCATCTTCTTCCAAGAGATATAAGTAGACTAAGGTAGAAAAGTTCTTATAAAAAAAAAGTGCATCAAGATGAAACTCAAGAATGTGGGTGTTTTGTCTAAGAAAAGGTGCTTGGTTTGTTTAGATAATGAAAAAGAACCTACAAATGGAAAACTATATGGATGTTTAGTTTCCTCTAAAAGGGAAGTTGCAATACTTCTAGTTAGCATGATGCAAAATCTGTTTGTTGGTGCCACCAAATTGGTTGTGATCTTGTCATAATTGAGAAAAATGGCTTTGATGCACTTTCACTCTTTGGATGTTGACAACTTTCTACAAAGAGAGCCAGTCATGGGATTTAAAAGGCTCAGTCTAGGATGCTATGGGGTTTGTGCATCACCACTACTAGCAACATCCCCATGACCAAGATGTCTCATCGAATCCAAAAATTCCTATAGAAAGAAAATGTTTGAGTATTTCTCATATAACGGTATCAAACAAAATTTCATAAATCAATATATGTCAGAAATAGTCTTTTTTTTAATTTCGCTTACCCCAAATTGTTATACAACCTGCATTAAAATTTTCATCTTTTCTTTGCCCTCCTTTGTAGGTGGCTTACACCTAGCCAATTCAATGAATTCCCTATTTTCCTTTCTCAAGGCCTTTCAAATTGTTTCCAATGGGTTGATGGAATCATATACTTCATCCCACACATCATCGTGCTTGGACGGTGTGCTCATCTATATCATAAAATAAAAATGTTAATTAAATTATTGTTAGCAAGAATTTATATGTAAATCACGGTTATACCTGTTGCAAGCTAGTCGGTGCCTTCCCATGATCACCCTACCACATTATAAGATGCATGAAATTTTAGAATGTTAGAAAGTAATCTAAGAAGCATGAGCTATTAAAATTTATGTTAAATATATAAAAAGGAAAACATTAATTACAAGTTTGGTATACTATTAGAACATATTTACCCCCATAATAGCAGTGCTTCCATCGATTCGATTCAAATCGTAATCAACCAACCACTCTTCCTCTGTAACTATTGTTTTCACTGCAAATACAGATATTTGATTTCCTTCACACCCCTCAAATATACAATTGGGTTTCTTTCTTTTTGTCCCTAACACCTTTGGCCTTCCATCAATATACACCATCGCTCTTTTATTGTGATCAATGTATTTTAGCTGTATATAATTTGAAATGACTGCATATCTCTGCATACTTGGCATATATTGGACCAACCTCAAACAATCTTCGTAGTTGTATCATGGTTCGACATAATCCATCAACTCAACAAGTCCCCCATCTTTCACTTTTATGCCATCCATGGAGAATAGACCCAGACCATGTATGGACGATGCAGCAATGCGATACATTCTCTCATTGACACAGAATTCAGTGTCCAATTGAGAAAGTTCATTGGGTACCCATCGTATCACTAGATATTTTTACCTCAAAGGTACCTCAACGCCACCTATGCTCTCATCGACATAAGAACATGAACCCACTTTACCAAGAAAAAATTCCATGCACATACAAAATTTTCTTTTGAACTTTTCACCTCTAGTTGATCTCGCCTTGTTAAATGTGTTGGATGTAACACTTTCTCACCTCCCTCCAGAAATTCCCTCGATCTAGGATGATAGGTTTGACATGTACCTTTTCGGTTGTACCTAAACTCCATAAAATGAGAAAAAGTAGTTAGCATATAGACAATAGTTTCACCATTGATTCCTTGCCCATTCTAAAACTTAGTTCATCATTGGAAACATCGTATCTAAATTTACCATTCATGGAAGAATAGGTATATCTACAATGATATGCATGCAATTTTCTTTGTTGAATTTCCATGTTTACTATATGAATGGTTGAAGAGGCATACTACTACTAATACTTCTTTGAGGCCTCAATAAACATTGTTCTGGGATCAGATCACCCTTTATAGGATGAAGGAATCAGATGATAAATGGAATCAAGTCATTTATTTCTGGTTTTCTCGAGTGAAGGAAGGTTATATCATTGAGTTTGTTGTTGAATACATTGATTCTTTCAGTGAATCTGAACAAAATTTTGTTGAAGGTCCTCAGAAAATGATTCTAGTATAAATCCCATTCTAGATCAATATGTTGTTTGTGGAGACATGGATGATGTGCATGGAGCCCAATAGGATGGATGATTAAACTCCCCTGGCACTATGGGGGAACGAGAGAGGGAGAAGGATCCGTTGAGGATGATCTAGAAATTGTTGAGATGAGGTGAGGAACATAATGGAAACAGAAGAGTAGAGAAGAAAACAAGTTGAAATATATGTAAGAAGAGTTGAGTTAAGAAGAAAAGCGGAACAAACGAATGGAAAGAAGATATCAATGGGTGCAAGACGGGGTCAGGCCCATAATGAAGAGGAAGGATACCACACTGGAAGGAAGTGTGGGAGCGTGTGTTGTGCCAGAGAGGAGCATTGTTGAAGATAGGTCGGTGAAGAGGTGCGTCATTAGGATAAGTTTATCTAGTGAAGATACCGAAAATAGTGGTAGTAGGGACCAAGAAGACAAATTTTGAACCCCATGATTGTTGTGATATGTCACAAGTTCAGAGGAAGATGAGGAACATAGTAGAAATGAAAGGGTAGGATAGGATGATGAAGGTATCCCAAGAGGAGGGGAACATGAGTACTTAGTGATAGTCGAAGGTCTTACATAGATGTAGGTAGGAAAATCTCTAGGTTCCCTCACAATTGTTGGAAGAAGATGGAGTTACCCCCCTTTGAACCACCCTCTTACGAATTTGTAAATAAGAATAAAAAAAAACACACAATGCAGTGATTGGATTCGAAGCAAGAGTGGGAGAAGAAACAAGTGAAGAAGAGGATGAAGTCAACGATACTTGATCCGAATTATTTTGAGAACAACATGAAGACAAAAATATAACTGATATATAACAAGGAAATACACAAAGATAATGCGGAGAACACATTAATATAGTGAAAACCAACTTTTGTTAATGAACAAGAGAGAAAAAAACTATAGAACACAAACTGACAGAATGGGGTAGCCTATCTTTGAAAAGAAAGAGATGTTGGCTACGATTCATTCGCAACAAGATTTACATCACACTCCATTGCATGCTTAAAGGGCCTCCTTCAACTCAATTATATATGAGAGAGTGAGAGTATAACAATTCCCATGATGCATATGGGATAAATTGGACTAAGTTTCTAAAATGTCAAAGGAATGTAAAACACTAGGAATTCCCGAGTGGTCACCCATCTCAGTACTACTCTGTCTTGAGCGCGCTTAATTGCGGAGTTCTAATGGGATCTAGTGCATAAATGATATGCTCTAGGAATGTACATAAGACCACTAGGAAATCATTACATGATGTTTGTAATTAACAAATAAAGATGGCATTACATTCCATTCCCCATCAAAAGGGTAAATATCATGGTTTATCAAAACCACAGGCTCAAAATGGTGATTCAGTGGAAAATGTGGATGGCCACCGAGATCCATCTGGATCATTCCTCCCCCCTTAGGAAGCAATGGTTCCCATTGCGTCAAGTTCTCTTGGGATACATGGAGACTTTTGCTAAATCTAAAGCTTGGTGCGTTGCTTGCCTTGCTGAAGAAGTTGTCCTCCTTAGCTTGTTTAAGGTTATCATGAACTTGTTGTTGGAGGGGTTGGATCCATTCAACCAATATAGTTGCATGATCTACTTGAGTGTGGGAGGACTCTATTGGTGAAGATGAAACATGAACAATATGAAGGGTTTTTTTATAACCTTGCTTGATTGGGCAGTGTGGAGGCACCCACGTAGGTGTAGCAAGAACATATTAGTACTCTTCTACAATATTGTCGATCTACTTCTGATGGATAGAAAGGTCTTGGGATGAGGCTGCAGTGGTTGCAATGTCATGTTGTTCACCTTCTGATTGGATTGTGAAGATTCTAAACTTTGTAGCATGAGAGATTATTTTGTGCCATTGTTTTTGTAGGAAAATAGTCAGAACTACCTCTGGTATCCTATATAGTTGACCCCCAGGAGTAACAATGATGCTACAGGGTCGAGACTCATAAACATCATGATGCCTCCACATTGGCAATCAAAACTTGATTTTCCCAATGAGAAAACTCATCTTCCTTCACATTCAACCAATCTTGAATTTCCTCTTGAGATGGATACCACCTCATTATCTTCCTTCATCATTCAATACAAAACCTTCAGGTCCCGACAACGGAACCATTTGTTGGCTCGCTTGTGCTCATCCAAAGTAACATTGGAGGGTTGATGACCCAAGGTTCATCCAGATTTGACCAACAAAAAAACTAAGATGTTGACATATCAATCCTCATCCAAAGACTAAAGAAGTTCTAACTAGAGATGCCTTGAGAATCACAAAGACCATATGGTCTTGTGTTGGTGATGAAGGGTTAATTACACAAGGAATCCATTTGGGTTGACATTTATGCATTCCATTGAAATATGTTTAGAAGACTTAACAACATGTAACAGTAACGCATACATTCATCGGACACATGATCAACACATAAAAGGATAGGAATCACTGCAACTTTTATTATATTCATTCAACTAGTAACATACATATCCCAAGAGACGCATCATTTATCAAAAACAACACTCTGTTCTCTCATACATTCTCACAGTAATTAATTACATGGAGTTATGCACTTTCTCTCAGAATCTGAAGGTATTACAAAACTAGTATCATAACCAGACTCTTTTCAAAACATATCCATACTCATCTATCAACCAAGAGAGCTCAGAGCTACCCAAAGCATCTACCACAACAGTAGCGATCTCTATAGAAACAATCAAAAACAAAGTGATCAACTCACTAGCTAACCAACCCCTTCTTTGTCGTTGTTGCTCCCTTTTGTTTCCTTCTTTTCTTTGGCACTCTAACACTTTCAATTCTTCTCCACTCACTTTGTTGACTACCAATCCTGCATGCTTTTTTCACTTACATGCAGTCCACGTATGCTCTTTGGAGTCATTTCAGTGTTAACTACCTTGCTAGCTCATCCCTTAACTACTCCATGATATCTCATGCTGCATGAAGTAATCATTAAGGAATATTTATCGAAGATTCTTTTCTTGATTTTGGTGTTCATGCGATATCTTCTTAATATTTGGAGTTCATAGAAGAACTCGAACTAGCACACATAATAGAACTTGGACTAGCATGCAGACTTAATGTCATACACTATGAAATTGTTGGCATGCACACAATTATGTTTGTGCATGCGCGCAATCCTTATCCCAAAACTATGGGTGCCGACACAACAATGGAGGGAGAATTATGAGGTGTTTTTGGAGCTATTGAAGACTTAAGGAGCAATTTTTCAGGCTTGCAAAAGAACCAGGTTGTCAATCCTAAAGAGTGAACTCTTGTGTGAGTTGCACTATAACAAAAGGTGATTGTTGTTTATTGTTGGTAGTTTTCCTAGTAGTGAGTTTCCTTGAGTTCCCAGTAGAGATATTCTTGGTTACCTAAGCCAGAGAGATCCTGATAAATGAATGGGACACCCGATGAACTGAGAGCAGTGAAGGGGTTCATTCCTTGAGTTGGACAGGTCAAGAGGAAATTAGTATAGATGTAAGAGAATGCTAGTGGATTGTTTGATATCTGATTTGTGAGTGGACTGTGAGAGACACCCTCTTTTGTGGATTCCTAGCCCCAGCTCGGGGGTGAATTGATGTTTATATATAGAATAGAAATTCTATGGTTGAGTGGAACATCTGCCCCAAGTAGTTGGTTGCACAATCGTTCTCAAAAGATCAGTGTTTATCTATGTTCTGTGTTATTGCTTTAGATAAATTGTTGTGTTTTAACTCAGTGTATGTGAATGGTTTATAAATTGTTGTGTATGGAATTAATTAGTTGCACTCGTGTTTATTTTAACATGTTGTATATGCATTTAAATTAATGGTAGAAGAATGGTTAAATATGTGTGTGTATTCTTGTAGTTGTGAATTCATTGAATATCTCTATACAAACTATGTTTCCCCTTCAAGCTAACACTAACCTCAACAAGCGTGGATTTTTCTTACTTGCATATTCCACTACCACTAACCTTGTCTCATCATGAAATAGGTAATCCTTTAATAATGGACTCAAAATGTTCTTTGAAGGAACAAATTGTCTAAACTTAAATTGTTGATTCTACATTATTTGTTTAAGCCTCAAAATACATAACTTAACTTACATTGACTAGTACATTAAGAAGCTCAATCATTTACTATGTTTCTCATACATTGCAGCATGAGAGAAGAGTAAAAATTTATCAAAATCGATATGAAAAGAAAACAAACTAAATATAATTGAAAATAGTTTCATTTAATTTGTAGTGGTGGAGGAATGGAAAGAGTTGAGCATTTAATAAGAGCTATATTTCAATAACCAATGCCCATAATTAATTGAAAGAGACTTGATGCAAGTCTCATTTGATTTTGATAGAATAGATACCCCCACTTAACCGAAAGGAAATGCTCTTGCTCCATCTAGTGTTAGTGGTTTCATCATGTTGAGGTGCACTTATGCTTATACTGAGAGGGAGCGGTGAATCAATATAAGATACTTTTTACTTTAAATGAATATTCATTAATAGTAAATTCATATAAACTAAAATCAAAGTACAGAGAGTTTAATTTGGAAACCCTTGTGGGAGAAAACCACAAAAACTTATCTTTATAAATGTTTGTGGGAACTAACCTATTGTTACAAATCTTGTAGGCACCAACCTACTAGAGACACCAATCTCTTCAGTTGAACACCAACGCAGCAAGACATTGTGTAGGCACCAACCTACTAGAGACACCAATCTCTTCATCTGAGCACCAACTCAACAACATATTATGTAGACACCAACCTACTAGAGACACCAATCTCTTCAACTAAGCACCAACTCAATAAGACCTGTATAGGCACCAATCCAAGATATGTATACACGGAGTACTTATGAATTCACCCGCATGTTCCATACTTCATGAATTTCACATCATCATCATACCCTTAACTTGCATGCTCCAATGCATATCATTGCTTTATGCCCCAGACATAGCTTCAAACCATAGTCATATTTATCCTTCGTTACCTAGCGAACCTCATAGCATCATTACCATAATATAATTCTAGACTGTGACATCATAACCTCAAAACATCACACTTTGCAGCATCATAGACCTTATTCCTTCATAGCACACCCATAAAACTTCAAGAAAACTCCTCTTGTGCACTTTTATTCCCCAAGAAAACTCCCCAACTCCTCTTGCACACCTCATATCTCTTTTGCTCACTTTTACTTTCTCTCCTTGCTTAGATTCTCTTCAAATGTGCACATTTGCCCTGTATTTATAGTGTTTATATGTTCACTTATGGGGTCGACTTGTAAAATTGGTTGGGTCAACCTGTACTTTCTGGTTGGGCCAACCTAAAAGAATTTTCCATATCTGATCATTCTTATGGAGTTAGAGGGATTTCCATAACCATTGGAAAGTTCTCGAAATAATAATTTCAACCATATATATTATGCTTCCATTTGAGCTAGGTATTCAAAGTAAAAATTCTTTCAAAGATAGGGTATCCAAACTGAGCATAAAAAATCTAAAAACAATATTTCCAACAATATCCATATTGCAATTTGTATCTTGTACATTTGTAGTCTCCCCCTATCGTTGACATCAATGACAAAAATATTTCTAACAATTTCCCCCTTTGTTATTGATGGAAACCCTTAGTCAATTCTGTAATACTCCCTTTGTCTGCAACTCTCTTTGTGTCTACAATTATTCCTTTGTCTACAAATTCTCCCCCTTTGACATCAATGGAAAAGGGATAATCCCCCTGATATTGTGCTTCCCTTTAGTTAACTTGTCCCATACACCATTTTTCTCCTTTGACTTCATCGAGAATGTATACATTGCTTGATTTTTTGTTTTCATTTTCCACTAATCTTCTTGAACCTGCTTTCCTTATCTCACATCCTTTAGAATGAAATGTGAGCTTGTAACCATGATCACACATTTGACTGACTCTTATAATATTTTATTTTAACCCTTCAACATACAATACATTTTTTGTTTGTCTTTCCATTATCAATATTAATGGTACCTTTTCTAACTATCCTTACAGAAGCATTATCCCCAAAGATAATGTTGCCTCCTTTTTCTTCCTTTACGATGATAAATTTGTTTTGATCCCCTATCATGTGTTTTGAACATCCATTATCAATGTACCATTGGCTTCCTTTGTCTTGAGAATACATTCCAAGTCCACATTCTTCCTTCTTTGGTTCTTCTTTTTCCACACCTTTGTGTATTCTTCTCTATGCTTGGTAAGAACATCTTCTTCTATGTTTTGTTTAGGAGGATTTATTATGTTTCTTTTGTAGTCATGTGTTATGTGCCCATAATTATTTCACTTATAAAATTCAGTATTATAATCAAGTAGAGGAGAAAATCAATTGTAGTTTCTATCAACAAACTCATGAGTGAACTTCTGGTTTTTTTTCTCACATAATCATTCTTTGAGGTATTATAAGAACCTCTATTTCTATCTCGCATGTAATCACTTATTGCATAAGATCTAAAATCTAGTGCTTTATGACCAAAATTGTTGCAAGAAAAACAATAGCCAAGAAAGATACTTTGGTACCGAGTTGTGAAAATCCTTCTTGGTGGAACAACTCTTCTGAACTCATTCTCGTTGCTCGTGTGAGAAGAATTTGGTTTCTATTGGTCATCATTTCCTTTCATGATGTTGCTTTCATTGGTGATGAGTCCTTTGAGAATATTAGCATAGATTTTAGGATTTTATTCATTTTCCTTTTCTTATGGCTTTGTGACCTTAGTTCTTGCATCTCCCTTGAACGTCTTTTGTTTTTTGTCGTAGTCAAGACCTGTCTTAATGAATGGTGACCTTTGGTGACTAAGAATATTATCTAATATTTCAATACTTTTTCCAAACTTCAAGCTTCTACTCAATTGATCAATTTTTTTCTCTAGTTCCTTTCTTAAGGAAACGATTCTAGCCTCTAGCTTCTCACAATTTTCTTCATTTTCTTTCAGTTGGATTCTCACCACTTATTCTATCATTTTTTCCTCATGTAGTTGAGTCATCAGGATGATAAAAACAAAATCAGTTTCATCAAGATCATGATCCTTATTTTCATATTTCTACAACTGGTCTTTCTGTTTTTTATTCTTTCCCCTGAGTCTGTCTATTTTTTCTAAGGAACTAATGAGTTTTGCTTCAATAAACACTTCCCCATAAATATCATATTCTTCTTAATATTATTTTTCTTTCTTATTATCTTCATTTTCTGTATTAACAGACTTTGTATGCATGACCATGAAGAGGAATTCTTCTTTGTTAATATCAAAATCATATCCATCATTTTCTTCAGATGAGTTATTGTTCTTTCTAGACTAAAAACTCTTCTTCTTGGTATATTTTCCTCTTTTGTGATTATAGGGTTTTTTTTGTTTTTATGTTCTTCTTAATAAGTATTGTCTTCATCATCATTGTATTCCATTTTTGCATATGGATATTTAGCACAAAATGTCCTACTCTACCAAAATTAAAACATTTGAAGGGTAGCTTACCTTTGTATTTTCCAGATCCTCTTTTTAGTTTTCTTGTGAATTGTGCTTCTTTCTATCCGATTCATGGCCAGAACAATCACAAGATTGGTGAAGTTTTTTCTTCTTTGATGCTTTGAAATTTGCTTCCTTCTGTGTTGGATTTTCTTTTTTTTTCATCATCTCATATGTAGTGGCAATCCCATGCAATTCATTCTTTGTTAAAGAATCAAGATCCTTCATTTCTTCAATGGAGGAAACTTTGGCATCAAATTTTAAGGGGAATGACCCTAACACCTTTTGTACAATCGTCACTTCTTCAACCTTTTCACCAAGCCCTCTAATGGTGTTGAAAATTTCATCAACGTGGAGAAGACAGGATGCAACATTATCTTCATTTTTCATTTTTAAGCTGTCAAATTGTCTTCTATGAGTTTGGATATTTTCCTTCTTAACTTTGTCATTGTATTAATATATATTTTGAACCTTGTCCTAAATTTATTTTTTCGATCCATAGTGCATCACCTTGACAAACTCAGATTCTAATAGACCATACAAGATGGCATTCATGGTTTTTGCATTAGTTTCACTAAGCTTCTTTCTGACTGCATCTATTGGTGGAGTCGTTGGGGCTATATAACCAGTCACAAATGATTGTTAAATGTCAAACCCAAGGGCCATTAGATATGTATGCATCCTTATGCTCCATTTCAAGGCTTAGTTTGTTTTGTCAAGAAACAGAGCCTTGTTTATGGAGAAACCTTCTTGACCGACCATGTGTGCTTTTGAGATATATCTTCCAGCAGTTAGATTGATTATTTCCGAAGGAACCTACTCTGATATCAATTGTTGAAATTATGCTTTTAGTGAGAGGGGGGTGAATCAGTATAATATACTCTTTAATTTAAATGAATATTCGTCAATCATTCATTAATAGTAAATGCATATAAACTCAAATCATAGTACACATAGTTTAATCTGGAAACCCTTGTGGAAGAAAACCAAAAACAATTAACTTTATAAATGTTTGTGGACACCAACCTACTATTATAAATATTGTAGGCACCAACCTGCTAGAGACACCAATCCCTTTAGTTGAGCACCAACTCAGCAAGATATTGTGCAAGAACCAACCTACTAGAGACACCAATCTCTCTAGTTGAGCACCAACCCAGTAAGATCTATTAGGCACCAATCCAATATCTCCATACACATTGTAATTTTGATTTCACCTTCATGTTTCATACTTCATGCATTTCATAGCATCATGATACCCTTAACTTTCATGCTCTAGTGCCTCTCCTTGCTTCATACCCCAGACATAGCTTCAAACCTTAGTTATATTTATCCTTCATGCACTAGTGAATCTCATAGCATCATTCCCAAAACAAAATTCTAGACTACAACATCACAACCTCAAAACGGTTCACTTTACATCATCATAGACCTTATTCCTTCATAGAGCACCCTTAAAAATTCAGGAAAACTCCTCTTGTACACCTTTAGATCTACGAATACTCCCCATATCTTCTTGTGCACCTCAAATATATTTTGTGCACTTGAACTTGTTCTCATTGCTTAGATGATGTTCAAATTCACACATCTATATTGTATTTATAGTGTTTATGCATTCACTTATGGGGTCGACTTGTAAAACTAGCTAGGTCGACATGTACTTTCGAGTCAAGCCAACCTTTATTTTCTAGTTGGGCCAACTTGACAGAATATTCCATATCTCATCATTCCTATGGAGTTAGTGGGAGTGCCATATACCATTAGAAAGGTCTCAGAATAATATTTTCAACCATATATCCTATGCTCCCATTTGAGCTAATTATTCAGAGTAAAAATGCCTTCAAATATAGGGTATCCAAACTGAGCATCAAAAATCCAAAAACAATATTTCTAACAATCTTCATCTTGAAATATTTATCATGGACATATATAGTCTCCCCCTGTCTTTGACATCAATAACAACAATATTTCCAACATATGCATCCCCAATTTCAAACAATCTTAAATGTTAAGTCTTTACATTCCAAACCTCACTTGGCCTTCATGCTTCTTAGAGCTAAATTTCCTATATTTATATGTTCTTCTCAATTCAAGAAAGATCCCTGCAATATTTTTAACCTGCAATCCCTTGTGATTGGTGTTGTAACAAAATCTGATTTTTTGTTAAAATTTAGAAATAAAGTTTGAATGTATAATGAAGTTAGGTTTTATTAAAGTTTTAAGGGTTTTTATACTTTTTAAACAATATTTAAATAAAATTTTGAACTAGCTT
>ML791500.1:316185-340186 GCA_009831015.1 Picea engelmannii | reverse complement strand
ATATATATATATATACCAAAAAACAAATGTAAATAATTAAAAAAAATAAAACTAAATTCATATTTAATAATATATTAAAATGATTGAAAAAAAATTAAACTCGTCGTGGGGAAGGGGGGCGATGTCTCTCCCCTCTCCCTTGCCACGGATTCCATTGAAATATCATACCCATACATATATTATTCAACATTGTTTGCAACTACACAACACATGCATTTGAAGAATTGAAGCTTCATCAAAATGAATCTCAAACTCCATCGATGTTGCTTAATTTTCCCCTCCCCTCTCCAGAGTTATTTGTGAACATGCCCCTGGCTTGGATGGTTCCTTGCAATACAAGATCACATCCTATACTCTTCAATGTTATCAACAATTACCCTTTCTTCATAGTTGACATCTAGGTACCTTCCAAACACTCTAAATATTTCTTCTTACTAAGTTGCAAGTTCCAAATAAGCTCAAATATTTTAGTTCAATATGCATGATAATAGTAAAAGAAGAATTAAAAAATAAATCACAAATTGATACAACTTACCTCGTAGAATCAAAGAGGCTAGGAAAAATAATTGATCACAAAGATAGGTTGATATGTGTCAAAGTAAGTTGTAATGACCATAAATATACCATACTTAGTAAATCTCTGAGCTTAAAAGGGTCAGGAATATTTATAAATGAAGACCTCATTCCTGAAGACCAAGTTGAATTAAGGAAGGAAGTTCAATAGTTAAAAGAAGACAGGAAAGAAGGAAAATGGGCAATAATTATAAATCGAAAAACTATTGTTAGGGATAGAGACCAGAAAGATAATAATAAATAGGAATTTGGGACACTTGGGATCCTTTTTTGGAATTGTCGTGGCTTTCCATGGTGCAAAGGTCCTATTATAAGTTGGATCCCGAGTGATATTGATATTATTTGTCTAGTTGAAACTTGGGAACATTAGGAGTCTAAGGTCCCTAACATGGAAGGATTTGTCTTGTGGTCGACATGGAACAAAAAATCCCATCGTAGAGGGATAGGAGGCATATATTGTTATATTAGAAAAAAGCATTTCTTCTCACATTGAACTTCATAAGATTGACCCTCTTAATCACTACATTTGGATAGAAATTTAAGACACCAATGCTAAGAAGATGTATATAGCAATTTGTTATTTTGCACCTATTAATTCTACTTTTTATAAGAAAAACAATTTAGATAAAAATTGATAAAATATAGACAAGAATAACAATATGGCGGAAAAGGCTCACTAGCCAACACACTCATGTATTCACTCTAATGTTACATATTTATAGTACAATGGGTGATGCTACCTCATAAAGAGATTTTCTCTAGATCCTAAAGTCATGCATGATGACTAGGCTAGGCAATCTTAACTAACTCATTAGTCATCACTTGAGGATATATTACTAATATCCTAAATGAATAATACAAATATAGGTGACAATTTAGACTTAGTTATTGGTAAAGGTAAGCCATAGGCTAACAATCCCCCCCTCAATCACAAGTCCGATCGATAATACCAGCAATAAAGCATACACTGGTATCAATTCCAAGTCTTCATACTGAAACTCTTGTGCTGAGCCTCAATGAAGATCTACCTGAAAAACCGCCAATCTGGATGTTGAATATGTTCATTTGAAATGAACTGGAAGAGAAATGAGATATGGAAGTGAACAGCTGCAATATATGAACATTCCCTGATTGCTTGACAATTTGATCATTTTGTCAAGTATTTTAGCTAGAAGAATCTGATGCCTTCTGCTAATTGGTGAACATGTAGTATCACCACTCTACAATCAATGTATCATTGAAAGTGCTCTCTGAATCTGTGGTTTGGGATGACCACTAACCAATTGATACCATGTATCTGATGGTTTTTGGATAACCACTAACCAATATTGACACTTTTAGGTGTCCAACAACATCCCAATGTATAATGTGTATGATTCAATTACAATTCATTGAACCATAATCCTGTCAAAGCCTGCCATCTCTAGAAAATCTCACTATGTAATCATGTGAGCCAGGATGCATGCAAATTGTTTACTTAATGTAAACTCCAATCTGATGAGAGTGAACCAAGAGAAGTGAATCAACTTCTAGTCTGACACATCCCTGAAAAAATGCCTGACAACTCAATCAAATGCCAAGATGCAATGCAGAAGGATCCTCTTGTCCTCTGCTAAGTCAAATGACCATCTATGTGAGCCAAATGTTCACATCATTGCTCTCAAAATAAAAATCTATATGATTCAACTTAAACTTATTGAACCATAATTATGCCAAAGTCTGTCATCTACAGACTGCAGTTGCCCATTTGGAAAATTTCAAGCCCATATGGCATACTTGATGTTTGTTGTTGTCAAAACTTTCTATCTGATGACCATCTTCAATTCCATCATCAATTCCCCCCTTTTTCAAATGAAAGGAGAGACCATAAGTGGTTTCATGAACCATCTTCACTGGAATTTTGAACTCCCCCCCTTAAGGTGCATGAGAGTTACATCATTGTACTCCCCCCTTCTATTCTCAAGAGAGTACCATACTTGTTCCATTTGAGTACAACACAAAGTGGGCATGTAGAAAAAAAAAAACACATGTTATCTCATCCCGTGAGGGCCATGCTCGAAAGCTACGCCATAAGGGGACCACTTATGTGAGGTACAAAATTTTTATGTGATACAAGATTGGTCTTTACCCGAGATTTAATTCTGCGGTAAGACTTATATAATCACTTGGTTGTTGATGACCATTTCCAAGGATCAATCCACTAATAGTGAATCTTCAATCTTGCAGGTTTTGAACATTTGTCTGAAGAATGGTTATGCTTGCCACAATGCTGGCAAGGATGGAGATCAAAACATTGATTCTCCATGTGACCAACTCGATTATAATGTTGGCACTTATCATTCTGATGTTGAATTTGAACAGGTGAAGTTGAAGCTTCTTGAAAGAATCCAACACTTTGGAACTTGATTGGTCTAGAATAATCAGGAATATGAAAGGTAACTTCCTTTTCATATCCAAGTCCTATTCTATTCTTGTTGTAGATGATTTCTTCCCAAGTTCTGATGATGGGCTTGGAAAGAGTATTCTGAACCTGTTTCTTTGAAATCCATGGAAGCGGATTTACTGCATGTTGATGCAACATTGAAAGGTTTTCTTCACTGAAATCAAAAGAAAACTCTTGAATTGTAGGTTCATGAATAGATTCAACTTCGTCTGAAACTAATTTTTAAGTTGTATCACTATGTTGTTCCTTCACTGATTGTTGATCAAAAACATTATCAACATCATCATCTTCATCATCATAGAGAGGGTTGTGTTGAACAAAAACTAGTTCAGAACACTTCATTGGTTGTTTATTTTTTAGATCAGTCAACTCATCATTCAATAGTTGGGATAGAAATTGAATAATTCTAACTTTAGCTTGCGTCACTTGCAAACAAGTTAGCACTGATTGAATATTTTCTTTGTTCAATGTCACTGTGTTGTCTTCAGTGGTGTTTATTAGAGTGTTCAGTAACTCTAATAATTCGAGACTTCGAGCCATTTTCAAAACACTAAAAGAGGTCTCCTTTGTGCAGGTAGATCCTGATTATAATTTGACTCGATAGAAGAAGGATTATCTGCAACTCGCTCACTTGAATCGCTCGCTTGAACTTCATGCTTGCTTGCTATTCACGCTATCTTGAACTTGCTTCCAGGAAGTTGAGGATGTCGGTTACCACCGAAAATGCATCCAAACTTGTGATGTTTACAATGATTTGAGTTAAACTACTCAATCTTTGTCAATTACAACTCAAAATTACAATGAATCTTGGGTGTCAGGCTCAACCGTGAATGCACCCAATTACAAATTCAACTTTACTTGATTTATAAAGACAAGTAAACTTACAAAAGGACTATTTGCAAGTTACAATAAATCATGATTCAAAGTTGAGTCGATCTTCAAATTTGATGATGCTTTGAGTCCTTGATTATGAGCTTGATGTGTCCAATGTTGATGTGATTGTCAATTTGATATCTTTTCTCCTTATTGATTACTTTGCTTGATTACTTGTGCTTTAATGTATATGCTTCACTGGCATTAATTGTGTGTTTATTTCTTTAACATGCTTTGTACTCCATGTATGTTGGATAACGTCAAAACTAGACGTAAACTAGCACATAAGACAACCATTAAAAAATCACCAGCACACACTACACAAGGTGTACCTACAATCCCCTTATTCTATTGCAGGTGGATCAAGATCACCATCACCATAAAAAATAATATTTTATATAAAAGATGGTACATGAAGATTTTAAGCTTCCTCTTTCCTCCTTTACAAACTTGAATACGCTGATTATACCATGGAGGTATCCATCTTGCAAAAATATTACAAATCGAAGCCTTCACTTTAATCTCCTACCACTTAAATATAATTTAGATATATTTCCTTTCCTTTGTTTTCATGTCACTTTAAACCACCATAAAAAAAATTAATATTTTTAAAATTTGCACATAAAGTGATTTATATGCATATGAAACATTAGAACTAAAAGAACTTATCCTTGTAACATCTTCCATTAAGATTGGAACAACACCAAGATTTGACGCTTGGTCTGATGTCAAGACAAATCTATATATTGGAAACAACTCTTCATTCAAGATCCTGGGTTTTGTTCCTCAGTTCTGTAGAGTGGTGCATAGTATGAGGATTCTGTGTAAACCTCCAAGCCTGAACTGCTTACTCCATTGGTGAAGACATCAAGTCTCGACCCTCTATCAAAGTCCATAACCTCGACAAAAGATCCCGTGGAAGTCATATGTCCTTTGTGAAATAACAAGAACAATATTATACGATCTTGTTTCTCTAGTCAACTGGCGAGGGAACATTGATCCAAGTGAAAAATTACAACTGAGAATTGAACTCATAAGCCTTGAGCTCTAGAAAATTATTACAGCGATTTTTCTTCTCGAAACCATGAATGTGTTTGAGAATATCTCAGAGATGGCATTATTTATATTCATCAGTGATGAAGCAACCTTGGCAATGCCATCAAATTGTTGCTATTGCGGTAAAATTGATGTTTATGTGGTCATTTCCAATAGGAAACGTGCCCACCAAAGAGGCCACACATGTCATGGACGTAGTGCAACCGAATACACTACCTTTACCAACAAAACATTGTTGGACTGATATCACGACAACCCAATGTGAGAATCTAATTCATTTTCTCCACCACGAAATTTGAGAGACCTTTCGTAGGACGCCGAAACTATACACATACGATTCAACCATCGCTTGTCCTCACAATGATTGTTCGAGTGCGATGTAACTGACAGTTCCAGCAACACTAATAATAGTGAAGGTTCTCTGCTACTATAAAATGCCTCATTCAATATTGAACAAATCAGTGTCAATCAATAAACCACTTGATGGTGCATGCTAGAATAAACCCAAATTATCCAGGATTTGATACCAGGAAACAGAACGCCCTGAGTTCAATTCCTAAGAGAACTGATGTCTAAAATGAAATTCATTGATTCTTTAAGATCCACCAGAATATTGTTTACAATTTGGAATTGTTGTTCCCATGCTCCAATCTCTAGATTTTGTTTCAAATGCAGGGATCTGGAAGTGCGTCTCTCCCAGTGAAGGATTATGAAGATGATTATGTAGATTGATGCTCCTTCCTTCAATTCCTTTGAAGAAATTGAGTTGTCTCTCCTCCAATCCATTAGATCTTGCAGCGATCTCTCTTCCACACAATGCCTGCTTCACACTTCACGTTTCTGCAATTTATTGATGCAAATGAGAATATGGACACATCGATCCAGTAAATACATATTGTGCAGATTTGAATATATCACATGTAACCCTCATACATATCAGAAACAGACTTCGGAAAGGAACAATCGGCCATCTAAATCAGTCTCCTCCAACATGATTTCTTTGACAGTGGTTTCTGGCAATGATTTTCTCTAGATCTCTTTACTCCATTGCTCGGCTTTCTCAACTCCAGTCGGTGGATAACCCAACTCAGCACTCTAATCGACGAAGGCACAACACATTCATAGTAGGTATAATTTGACCAGCAAATAGATGACATCTGCAGTCTTCACAGAAGCGGCTAAATTTACAGATCGCGTGCCATATACAGATCTCAAGCTGAATAGGTTTCTGAACTTTAGAAATGGTGATCGACGACACACTTCCATTATGATATTTCCCACGACCTCTGCGGTGGCTTGGGTCTCCTTCGACAACGATGAAGGTAGCACGTCACATGGTTGTGTATATAAAAGAAATAGATCTGGGCACCTCCTTTTCTACAATGGCCTCAACACTTCAGTTTCTATGTTGGATCTAACATAGAAGATGTTCTTGGGAAAACTTACAGATCAAATTTCAAGATCATTGCCTCCTCTCAGCGATTTATGGCAGTAATTTTCTCTGAATCTGGAAACGATTTATGGTACTCTCTTGTAAACAACAGGTCCTTCTTACCATGCAGATCTTCTCCTGCTCTTTCCACTACAACAACTGCTCACAGATAGCATCTCACTCTCATTCTATCATATTCTTGGGCACTCATGTTAGGGAGATAATCCCAGTCCAGCTCTGATACCAATTGATAAAATATAGACAAGAATAACAATATGGCGGAAAAGGCTCACTAGCCAACACACTCATGTATTCACTCCAATGTTACATATTTATAGTACAATGGGTGATGCCACCTCATAGAGAGATTCGCTCTAGATCCTAAAGTCATGCATGATGACTAGGCTAGGCAATCTTAACTAACTCATTAGTCATCACTTGAGGATATATTACTAATATCCTAAATGAATAATACAAATATAGGTAACAATTTAGACTTAGTGATTGGTAAAGGTAAGCCATAGGCTAACAAAAATTGTCCCTATAATAATTTAGAACAAGATATTTATAGTTTGAAAAATGAAGGTAATATCCTCCTACTAGGAGACTTTAATGTTAGGATTGCAACTAAACAAGCTACTCTTTTAAGTAATGACTCCAACCATAATCCTTTATGGCTAGATGAGGACCTTGTTTTATCTAATAGCTACAAAAGAAGTTCTAAAGACCTAATTGAGAATTTGTTTGGTACTGAGTTGGTCAAGCTCTGCAACTCTCAAGACCTAATAATTTTCAATGGAGTAATGAAGTCACCAAACTCCAACCAGATGACTTGTATTCATGGGCTAGGTAGTAGTGTTGTAGATTATGTGATATCTGATATCCCTGTTTCCAACCAAATAGAAACTTTTGACCTTTTAAATGACCATGAGATTGACTCTGATCATAAACATTTAACCCTAACTCTAAACTTTTCCATGCATAGGAACGACATTGAAGAGAATTCTAATAATCAAAGGAATTTGCGCTTTGACAAAAGTAAAGTTGACATTTTATTAAAGGATTTAAATAATAAATTAAATCTCCTAACTTACAAGGACAACATTGAAGAACTCTATCATAATTTTACAACTACCCTTTCCACTTCTATTAACAAGTTCTCTTTCGAGGTGTCCTATAAAAAGAATAATAAAATGACCAACCCTTGGTATGATAAAGATTGTAAAATTGTAAGGAAATCCATTAGGGATGCTTCTAATGAGTCCTTAAAACTCTATAAGATCAATACGTACAAAGCCCTAATTAAAAGGAAAAAAATATACTATATCAATAAAAGGAAAGAACAACATTCACAACTATATAAGTTGGATCCTAAGAAGTTCTAGAGACAAATTTTAAAATGAAATACTAAATAAAATAATAGGATTCCCTTAAGGGACTGGAATTCCTACCTTAAAATCCTTTACGAGTTCTGTAATGTCATGGACACCATTCCTATTGTCCCTACAAAGGAAGAAGTTTTTTCTTTAGATGACATAGAGTTCAGGGTTAAGCGGCTTGCAAATAGGAAAGCTAAGGACATTGAAGGCTACCAAGCTGAAATTTTTAAAATCGGAGGGCCAATCCTTATCCCTCACATATACAAGATCTTTAATTTAGCATTCAATCAGGGATTCCCTAAATCATGGACACAAAGCCTCAGTGTTCCTATTTTTAAAAATGGGGATAGAAACATTCCCTCTAATTATAGGACCATTATGATTAGCCCGATTTCAGCCAAGCTTTATGGAATTTTTTGGAAAAGAATATTAGCCTTTGGCTAGAAATTCACGGTAAAAGAGCTAAAGGCCAGGCCAAGTTTAGGAGATATCATTCAACTGTGGACCATATTGTTACCTTTAGGATAATTGCAGAGGAGTTCCACAATACTAAAACCAATATTTGTTGTTGTTTTGTTGACTTTATAAAATCTTTTGACACGGTTCCTAGGAAAAACCTTTGGAATAGGTTGGAAGAGCTAAAAGTGCCTCTCGAGTTGAGGGTTTTTGCAATAAGGATGTATGAGAACGTTATTGCTAAGTTTAAAAACATTGAGGGCTGGTCAAAAGAGATTAACTGCAATATCGAAGTCAAACAAGGTTGTCCCTTGTCCCCTACCCTTTTTGGCATATACATTGACAAGTTAGAAGATTGCTTGGAAAAATCAGGTTGTGTTGGCCCTACTCTCACTGGTATAGTCATAAATCTCCTTCTTTATGCCAATGATATCGTTCTTATGGCAAGGATTCCCCATGATCTTCAAAACCAAATAAGAATCCTCAAGGAGTTTTGCTCCAATATGGGTATGATTGTTAATACTGATATGACTAAGGTCATGATTATTAAATCCAATAAGATCCCTTATGATACCTTCGTATATGACAAAAACAACTTGGAGGAAGTGACTTCATACAAATATCTTGGAATTGATATTCACCACAAGCTCAATTGGAATTATAGCATTGAGAAAAGGATTAATGAGGGATGGAAAGCTTATTATGGGCTTGAAAACAATTGTAAATCAGTTGATCTTTGGAGTTGGGATAAGAATAAACTCCTCTTTGAGACTCTTGTTACACTTGTTATTCTTTATGGATGTGAAGTCTGGGGTTGCAGTATCTCTCGTGAAAATATCTCTTGATCTATGTTAGGGACATCATTTATCCCACTAGCACAGTGGCCTTGTACTTCATATACCATGTCAGGGATATGTCCCTGAAAGTGGTCTCCAACTATAAAACCTTTGATGCTTCGTGTGTAATCCTCTTCACAAACCATATCACCTCACACGTAAACCAATGTTTCTATGCATCGTCCTTACGGATCACATGGAACATAGGTAACCTCATGATATTATATTGATTCTCCATCCTCAATATCGGATTGTATCCTTCTGACTAAGTGCTTGGTGTCAGGGATCTTGGTACTGATATTCTTTCTTGTAAAGTATTGATATAGATGGATCTCAGTGGCCATCCACCTTTTCCACTGAATCACCATTTTGAGCCTGTGGTTTTGATAAACCATGATATTTACCCTTTTGATGGGGAATGGAATGTAATTTCATCTTCATTTGTTAATTACAGACATCATGTAATGATTTCCTAGTGGTATTATGTACATTCCTAGAGCATATTGTTAATGCATCGGATCCCATTAGAACTCCACAGTTAAGCGCGCTCATGCTAGAGTAGTACTGGGATGGGTGACCACCCAAGAAGTCCTAGTGTTTTACATGCCTATGGAATTTTATAAACTTAGTCCAATTTATCCCACATGCATCATGAGAATTGTTATACTCTCACTCTCCCATTTATGGAATTTTATAAACTTAGTCCAATTTATCCCACATGCATCATGGGAATTGTTCTACTCTCACTCTCTCATATATAATTGAGGTGAAGGAGGCCCTTTAAGCATGCAATGGAGTGTGATGTAAACCTTGTTGCGAATGAATTCTATCCAACATCTCTTTATTTTCAAAGATAGGATACCCCATTCTGTCAGTTTGTGTTCTATAGTGTTTTTCTCTCTTGTTCACTAATAGAAGTTGGTTTTCACTATATTTTTGTGTTCTCTACATTATCTATGTGTATTTCCTTGTTATATATCGGTTATATTTTTGTCTTCATGTTGTTCTCAAAATAATTTGGATTAAGTATTGTTGACTTCATCCTCTTATTCACTTGTTGCTTCTATTGTTTCTTCTCCCACTCTTGCTTCGAATCCCATAATTGCATTGTATGTTGTTCTTTATTCTTCGTTACAAATTCGTAAGAGGGTGGTTCAAAGGGGGGGTAACTCCATCTTCTTCCACCGAATATGAGGGAACCTATAGATTTTCCTACCTACAGCAGCGTAAGACCTTCGAATATCACTAAGTACTCATGGTCCCCTCCTCTTGGGAGACCTTCATCATCTTATCCTACCCTTGTGTTGGTCCTCGACCAAGTTTTGAGGAAACCTTGGTCAGGTTTGACCAATTTTTGGACTTCGATAGGCTGGTCGAAGATGGAGCACCCAGGCAGAGCTGAGATCGCGGATCTCACTTATTTTGTGAGCTATGTGGACCCAGCAAGGGGTTCCTTAGGGTTTTTGTAATGGGTTATGGGATGTTGGCCCATGGGGTTTACCCATGATTAGGCCTTATTTTAAAAGTATAAATAAGTGTAAGAATGTATTGTAGAAAGGGAAATGTAAGAGCGATGTCTAAGTGGCTAAGTACAGAAGTTATGAATTGCTTTGTGCAACATAATGCGTATGTAAGGATCTGTGCTCGATAGAGGAGTTGGCTTTGTGACTTGACCTAACTTTGAGAAGGAGGATCTAGTGCTCAATGCATAGATCTCCTATCCTCTGCAAAGCTTGGCTCTATGGCTTAATGCATGAAGCATTTGGTGGATGTATCCCCACACTCAAGTGAACCACGTTTATCTTATGTCTTTGGTTTGCTTTGTGCTTTGTTGGTTATGTTATGAATCTTCTCAGTGCTTTTATTATTATGTATGTTAGATAGATCTGTTGATGCTTAATGTTTTAGTTGTGTTAAGGATGAATGAATGTTAGATCTAACTTAGTGCTATGTGCTAAATGATTGATATGTTTAATCTTTATTGTTACTACGCTGATCTATCTTAGGGTTTATTTTGCGATGTGAATGAAGCTAATGAAATAATGCATATCACCTTCTAAGTTTTGCTAGAATACTCTGCAAAGTGTTTTTATCACATATTTGTGTCCCATCTTGGTTACAGACCCCTGAGTCTTGTAACCCCCCTGCTTCTACCTCAGGTGAGACTTTTCCTGCTTCGTAGGTGTTTCCGAAAGGGCCAGTAATTAGGGTTTTGTTGGTGCATTGTTGAAGTGTTGAACCCTAGGTCTTCCCCTATGCCAACAAAAGGTTCCATTGTCAGGACCTGAAACTATGATTGTTGGGAACAGAGGAAAAGAAAAGAGAATCTTTGTGCATAGATATATTGTTGTAGTGCGTATTAATCTACTTGACTTGCGAAGTTCTGTGCTAAGAAAGAGACTAGATCTGAAGAAAAGAGGTAAGATCTTAAAAGAGGTAAAGCTATGTGCTTTGATAAGAGTAATATAAGTGAAAATTTATATTCTGAAAGAATGAATTTAAGTATGTTTAATAGATTTTGTCCTAGTCTAAAAGCTAGGGAATAGTTGGAAGGAAGATTTGATTTAAGTAAACTTAATAGAAATGAAGAAAGATATGTTGTTCATATGCATAGAAAGAATTTTTGGACTAATAAGTGGATACAGGAACCTAGAAAGAATTTTTGCAGATTGCAGGTCTAGCACTGTGACCCTAGTGCACATTACAGGAGAGGTTGGGGAACATACAATAGAAAGAGAGGATTGAGACTATGTTATAACTGCAGAAGACCGGGACATCTTGCTAAGGAATGCCCTAGTATAGGTCCTATTTGTCTTTGTTGTAAAATTGTTGGTCATGAGATTGAGGATTGTCCAAGGATGATTGCTAAAGTTGAAAGGATGAACATGAGACAAGAAAAATAAATTCAAGAGACTAAGAGAATGTTAGAGAATCATAAAGAGAAAAAATCAGAGAAATCTCAGACTATGTTATCAAAGTTGGAAGAAATAATGAATAATCACAAAGATGCCAGCTTACCAGAGATCCTGAAAGTAAAACAGTGCATAAGTACAAGAATAGAAGACTTCGACATAGACTATGTCTTGGATGAGGAAACACCAGTGAATATTATGAAAGAAGGAACTTGGGAAATTTTGGGAAATCCTATTGCAGTAACTTCATTGGGGAGGATAGGCTTGTTTAAAGAAAAGATGATAACCCTATGTGGAAGAGTTACTAATGTACCTATTATTGTTCATGGAACATAAACTAAAGAGGAATTTGAAGTCATTAAGTTTGTTGAGAACAACGCCCCTTTCCCAATTTTGTTAGGAAAGAAGTGGACTGAGAAGGATCAAATCAGAAGGAAAGTAGAGGAAGAAGCTACAGAAAATAAAAAGCAAGAACTAAGGGATTTCATAGCTAGAAAAATAGACTGACTGATAGAAGAACGAGAAGATAAGTCGAAGCAACAGAAGGCAAGAGAATTGGTTGTCGAGATTGAAAGAACGCAAGAAGATTTGAAGGACCTACCCATCCAAGAAAGAAGAATACCCACCCTGGAATTAATAAGAGAAGGGGTATTAACATCAAACCCTTTGAGAGCACATCAATAATGCGAAGTCACCACGCTAGGAGAAGATAAGAATAAGAATGGAAAGAGGATTCCAGAAACTGTTAGAGAGACTCATATTACAAGGAAGAAGGCAAGGAAGATCAATAAAAAGAAATCCAAGTTAGAAAAGCTACAAGAAGCTATAGGGAACATATGGAATACTTTACAAACTGCAACCTCATAGGAGGCAGGTTCGCAGGATTTGAACCTTGCCAGAACAGTAGGACTGCGCATAATGAGACTTCACCCTGGTGAAGCTATATGATCATTGGAGGCACCCTGGCCATTAGAACGACACTCTAGAATGGATAGGAAACACATTTATGGGTGAATGGACCACTTTTGGGACGTTGAGACCGTGCCATAGCGAAAATATTCGCATTGATGGAAGCATTCCTCCCATTGGAAGAATTCGTTAAGAGGCCCCACTTATTTAACCCGTCAGACACTGCTTCGAGACTACTTTTTACCACCCATGATTAATTGAGCTAATAGAAAATTGATTGTGTGTCGAGTTGTGTTATCAGAAACTAGATGTCATTGTTTGTTTGTCTACTTATATGTTCACCTACCCTGACCTGCCTATTTAACAGTGAGAATGTCGAGTGAACTGACTGAGTTAGAGAAGTTCGTCGAGGAGGTTCTTAATAATTTCATGGTTGATAGATATATGTCTAAAGGTTTCCAGGCATCGTCGAATAGGGGACTGCAGGCTTCCCCTTCGAATGGACGACATTTTGGTCGTTTTAACCCCAAAACTGAGCAACGAAGTAAGCATCGCAGTGATATGGCTAATGCAAAGTAGATCCTGTCAATATTACCAAAATACATTCCACCTTTGGATAGCATGGTTAACCGCTATAGTATCCCACGTGACTATGAGTACACTTTGATCACCACATACATTCCAAAAGGAATACGCGTATTTGGAAGCCAGTTAGGACAGATCCTGTTACTGAAGAACAACGAATTCAACCTAGGGGATAGAATAATTATGCTATGATCGTACCCCATCGATACCTGACAAAGACAATTGGGAATAAGCCTCGCCTGGTCTCCCAACCATGGATCAAGGATCTTGTGCATTCCACTGTGCTAAATGTGATGAAGATTCCCCATTTTGGCCATCACCAGGAGGTTAACACTTGCGTTAAAATCCTCTTGTCATGCTACCATGGAGGATACGTATGGCTTGACCGGTGGATTATTATGGATATGGCACTGACCCACTTGATTACAGGATTAAGTATGAAGGGACCTGACCCTCAGCATTTTTATCCAGGAAAGGCCTTGGACCACTCCCTAGAATAGTGCATCAAGGAGGCTTACGGTGAAGTCGAAAAGGGAAAGTGAGGCTACAAGGTATCCTCTATCCAAAATGGCGTAGTGCGCCTCACTTTCCAAATCATAGATGACAATCTCGTAAGGAAGAATCGCCCCACACAAGTCACCGGGTTCATGGTGGAACTCGCAGGAAAATGTGTGGAGGGCATGCAGATGAATTGGGTGATTTACCTCATCAATGAACTCGATAAAGATTGTCACGAAGCTCAAGATCAGGGATACGATTTCCACTTCAGCTAGTTGATTGTTTTGATCGCATTTGTCGCTTGGAAAATGCCTGAAGGAGCCACCTTCCCGGAGATCAAACCATCAGATTCGTTGGTCGCTAGGTTCTCCACCTTGTGGTACACCAACGACATGTCGAAGAAATGGCAGTCCAACATTGTGTTCCATGCCTATTATCAGCAACTGAAGGTTGCCATTGAAGCATTTTCATGCATGACACCACACACCTTGCACCAGTATAGACCAATAGCCAAGTTCTGCACAGATCGTCATTTTATCGATATCATTGGGCTTAGATACAAGAGAAAGGAAGATTTACAGTCATATTACAAGATGATAGATAAATACATGGAGAATATCATGAAGGAGTGGTCGGAGGAGTTCCTTTTACATGTTTCTGATGAAGAATTCTCCAATGTTGACATCATAGGAAGCCCCCTAGTCACCCAGGTCGAGCATGTCGGATAGTCTAGTGGGACAAAAAAGAAGAAGAAGAAAAAGGAGGAAGTCCAGAATATAGAGACTGATGAGGAGGACAACGCCTCTGAAGAAAATGGATCCGGATCGCTAGGAGGAGGAGACAAAGAAAATGGAAAAGGGGGAGTGGATGAAGGATAAAATAAAGGAGAAGGCGAAGATACACTGCTGAAACATCCCCCTGTTGAAACAGTAACACCACAAAAGAGGAAGGTTTCTCTACATAAACCTTCAGCAAGAAAAAATACGCATGCTAGCAATCCCTAGTTAGAGGCCACATTCATAGAGGACGACATCAGCTTGGTCTGCGGAGCCATGGAAGATGATTCTGAGGACATCTTGTAGAGATATGGAGAAAAGAAGGAGGAGATGTATGGAAGGATCAAGAAGGAACTGAAGGAGATACAACAAGCCATTCGCGCAGTACCTACTATGCCCCCCTCATCACAGATTGCAGAATTGGGGGATGAACTAGCCCAATTAAGAAAACTTGTAGATGCAACAGAGGCTCGACTTCATAAAATCTAGGATGAAAAGGAGAAGGCTACAGAAGCCTTAAAACAAGAGGAGGAGGAAGTCTTAGATAAATTATGAGTAGCGTGGTACTATGTAACTACCTATGAAAATGAGAGAGATGAATTTTGGGCGATGCTCCAGGAGGACAAAGTGAAGCTAAAGAGAGAAAAGGACCAGCTACTCATAGAGCAGACTACGATCAAAGAAGCAGTGAATAAATCATATCGCTATGTGCCAGGCTTAGCAAAGGAGGAACAATATTCGGTCAATGTTCAAGTGGTGAAGCTCGCTGAGACCATCCAACAGCTTCAAGCGAGGATAACAGAGTTGGATATCCAAGCAGTACCAACCACCCTGCAGTAGGTGTGTGACTAGAGGGAGGAAGACTCTAAGAATGCAGTGATAAGGATCAGAGCCCTCACCTCAGAATGAAAACAGTTTAGCGATAGAAGCGCACAAACTTACGAACACCTCGCACAATATCCTGAGCTAAGGAAACTGGAAGCACAGTTACAGGAGGCACATCATCATGCCTTCTTTGTGTAGGCACAGATGAATTTGCTCACCGCATTCGAAAGAATGAAGAGGTCCTAGGAACAGCGCACGGTATAGCAACAAATTACTGCCATCCAGGGCAGAGTAATGGAAGTCACGCAGAAACAACAACCTGTGCAGGATGAAGCCTACAAGGTGTTTGAAGAAATTGAAGGACAAGGCTTGCAATTGGACCAAGTGGTTGCGACAGTGGAACAGTGCCTGGAAGGGCCTGTTATAGAGAAGATGGTCCAAAATCTCACTGAGCAAGAGGCTCAGGTGAAGCATCAAGTCGATGCAGCTCAATCTAAGCTCAAGGCCTTCGAAGCAGCGTTGCCCAGACTTGAGTGACTCGGGACAAGTCACAGGTGAGTGTTGGGCGCTTGTTGGCCATCGACCAAGTTTTGAGGAAACCTTGGTCAGGTTTGACCAATTTTTGGATTTCGACAATCTCGTCAAAGATGGAGTGCCCAGGAAAAGATGAGATCACAGATCTCACTTATTTTGCGGGTTATGTGGACCCAGCAAGGGGTTCCTTAGGGTTTTTTTAATGGGTTATGGGATGTCGGCCCATTGGGTTTACCCATGATTAGGCCTTATTGTAAAAGTATAAATAAGTGTAAGAATGTATTGTAGAAAGGGAAATGTAAGAGAGAAGTCTAAGTGGCTAAGTGCAGTAGTTCTGAGTTGCTTTGTGCAGCAGAATGCGTATGTGAGGCTCTGTGCTCGATAGAGGAGTTGGCTTTGTGCCTTGACCTAAATTTTGGAAGGAGGATCTGGTGCTCAGTGCACAGATCTCATGTCCTCTACGAATCTTGTCTTTGTGTCTTAGTGCATAGGAGTGGATGAATGTAAGATATTGAAGAATAATAAAGAAGATGAAGTAGTTGGTGGATGTAGCCCCACACTGGGGTGAACCACGTATATCTTGTGTGTTTGGTTTTATTTTTTCTTTGTTGGTTATGTTATGAATCTTATCAATTCTATTCTTATTATGTATGTTAGATAGATTTGTTGATGCTTAGTGTTTTAGTCGTGGTAAGGATGAATGAATGTTAGATATAACTTAGTGTTATGTGCTAAATGATTGAAGTGTTTAATATTTATTGTTATTGCTTCGATCTATCTTAGGGTTTATTTTGCGATGTGAATGAAGCTAATGAACTAATGCATATCAACTTCTAATTGTTACTATAATACTCTGGGAAGATTTTTTATCAAAGATCTGTGTCCCAGCTTGGTTACAGACACGAGAGTCTTGTAACCCCCCTGCTTCTACCTCGCGTGAGACTTCACCTGCTTCGCAGGTGTTGCTGAAAGGGCTGATAGTTAGGGTTTTGTTGGTGCGTTGTTGAAGCGTTGAATCTTGGGTCTCCCCCTATGCCAACACCTTGAATTTCTACTATGTTCCTCATCTTCCTCTGAACTTTTGACATCTCACAACAACCATGGGGTTCAAACTTCGTCTTCTTGGTCCCTACTACCACTATTTTCGGTATCTTCACTAGATAAACTTATCCTAATGACAAACCTCTTCATCGACATATCTTCATCAGTGCTCCTGTCTGGCACAACACACTCTCCCACACTTCCTTCCGGTGTGGTCTCCATCCTCTTCATTATGGGCATGACCTCGTCTTGCACCCTTTGATATCTTATTTCCGTTCATATGTTATGATTTCCTTCTTAACTCAACTCTTCTTATGTATATTTCAACTCATTTTCTTCTCTACTTTTCTGGATCCATTCTATTCCTCACCTCATCTCAATAATTTCTAGATCATCCTCAGTAGATCCTTCTCCCTCTCTCTTTTCCCGCTTATTTTCATCCCCCCAACGCTAGGGGAGTTTAATCATCCATCCTATTTGGCTCCATGCACATCAGCTGTAACACCATGTTTCCCGCAATTTGTAATTAATCATAAAGTAGGAATTACCATGCTAATGCATGAGGAAAACGTAAATGTATTATTGTTTGAGTTGCCAATAACTGAATATGGGAGTGAAGCCTTGAAAGTACTGGCCATGATATCACTAGAGAAAGAATGTGAAAACTATAAAATAGGGTTCATGTATCAAATAACCCCAAATCTCCCTTGATAAGGATGAAAATCCTCCTTCGAATCCCAAGGAAAGAAAATCACTCAATGAAGAAAGGACCGGTGGTTGAATCACCAACCACCCCCATGAATGGAAACATGGGTTGTCAGTCCAAAGTACCATAAGGACTTGTATACCTAAGCTTCCTTCTGACAGAAGGAATCGGATAGGTCGAAAAAACCTTCCCAAGTAAGAGGGACACACACACGGGAAAGGGAGGCACCAGACGAGGGCGAAAGCTCACAAGGGAGAGGCACAAATATCTCCAACGAATCATGAAAAGAAGGTCGTGAGCTTGATGCCGAAGAGCATCTAAGAAACCTCACTGAGGCCACAAATGAGTGATAAAGCTCTGAGTTGTAGAAAACAGGACCCGAACAGAAGCTGAAACAGAGAGAGAACCCTCAAGAACTATGAGAATTCCATGGTGATATCATGGCTTGGCACGGGGGTGGACAGAGTGCTAAGAATGAATGCCTCTAAGCCTATGGTCGGGTGGAAGGATGAACACCCACAGTCAGTTGGTTGGAGACAACCTCTAATAGATAAGTGATTTCCTACCCTGTGTAACTTAGTTGTGACTGTGTATGAATTGGTTATACTATGCATGCTTTCAGGAATGTGAATGAATGCTTAAAGGATATACCATATCCCTTCTATTTCTGCTTGGTTGTATAATTAGGAAAGTAAGGAATTATATGGGTCGGACATGACTTGTTCTCATAAATTCTGGAGTTTTGTAGTGTCTTAAGCTAGAGCCACGAACTGTGAGCTCGTCGACCTTAGGTGTAGTTGCATGTACGATGGTTTACTCACCTAGTCATTCTAAGTCCCTTGGAGGACATATTTTGTTAAGCTCATGAGAGGTATTGCCGATATGCACAGGCCCTCTACGATCAAATAGAACCCCAGAACCCCTTGATGAATAGTTGATTGAAGACTCTTCTAAGAGTCAAGTCCAAGAGACAGAGTGCAAAGATCTCAAATCTTTCATTGCTGACGAAGCTCAGGAAGGATAGCGAGTTTCAAATACCAAAGGAGAGTACCCTTTCGTTTGTTAGATGAACAGACAAGATCCTTTCAGGGGATATGAGGTCTGTCACGACTGTTAGATTGGAGGAAGGAACATAGGTGTCAATGCCTCGACCCCTTTCAGCCTTCGCAAGTAGCAAAGGAATCGGGACTGTAGATCCAAGGATTTGATGGAGCCCTATTGACCGTCAATATTAGCCTTTGTATAGGTAGGAGAGTAGTATTTCGTTGACTCACGACTTGGAGTGGTCAAGGGTAGGACTACATGAACTCATGATTCGTGAGATCGTGACGTGATCGTGACCGTTGAATCCAGGCCATGGGAGAACCGTGGGATCAAAACTTTCGTGCTTATCGCCTATCGGGGGTTCAGAACTTGAGAGAGTTTCTTTTCGACTGTAGAAGTCGCGAAGTGTCGAGCACCGATGTCTTATGTAAACACGTGGCACCTCCATTAGGTGGGGACCACATGGTTGATAGGTGGCGTTACAACAAGCGCCCAGAGAAAGGTGGGAGCGGGTGACAGGTGATGGACACATGTTGCCTGGGAAAGAGTCAACCCACTGTTGACTTATTGTATCTCAGGAATTCACGAAGGAGGAGCACGAGGGATCAACACTCCAACTCGTGAAGTTGCGAGATGCAAGTAGTGCTAGTATTTAGCTTAGGAAGCGGGTGACCCATTGTTGACTTATCGCATCTTGGGATTTCGCAAAGGAGGAGCATGAGGGCTCAACACCTTGTTGGTCACTATAATTGCTTATTAACTAAAAAATCAAGTGTTACATAAATTGTCAACCCAGGGAAGTTTGTTATTTCAAAGGTAAACACGCACTATATATGCTCAATCTCAAAAGCAACATAGAGTTGTAGTAAAATCATATTAATCACAATTTGTCTTGAACAAACTGAAGTTCTAACTTGAATTATAGGAAAGTAACTTACCTATTGCAGAGCTCAAAGTTAAAGAAATGATTAATTGAAGAATCCTGGATTACATTAAAATAACTACAAGATGTTGCAACAGGAAAGACCAACTATTCTGTAACCAGAGAATAAGACCCTAATTCCCAAGCAGGAATATTCAGCACCTGTTTCTGATCATCACACTGCATGAACTCATTGCTTGACTGAAACAATTGACACACGTTGAAGACTAACTAACTCTTAACAGAGAACAGGATCCTAATTCCTAAGCAGGAATCTTCAGCACCTGTTTCTGATTAGCACACTTCCATGAACTCATTAAAATAATTGACATGTACTGAAGGCTAACTACCTCTAACAGAGAACAGGAACCTAATTCCCAAACAGGAACCTTCAGCACCTGTCTCTGATTATCAAGATTTCATAAATCCACCAAGCAAGGTTGCTAACTAGAATGATTAACAATTACTCAAACATGAATCATATGAAAACAATGTAACAGCAAGACAGAGTTCCATAAAGTAGTGTTTCAGCAAATTAGAGTTCAGCAAAGTAGTGTTTCAGCAAAAACAGAATTTAATCAAAGCATGAACATAAATAATACTAACACACTACAAAGATAATAGGTGAATCTTGTGAAGAAGGTGGGCCCTCCCTTCTCACAAGATTCCCCTGAAACGAAAGGGACTAGAGAGAAATGCTCAGAACAGTCTTCTATTCATCTGTCAATGTATCATATTACAATCTGAAATGAAATATGTCCTTCTCTGTAAATCTTTCTTAGCAAAAACTGAACATGAATATCCTCTAATGGTGATTTCCTCTTATTTAAAGAGGAGAATCCCTTCGATACAATTTGATCAACAAATTACAGGTGTATATCTGAGTCCTATTCTTAGTCGGATTGACTTTCTAAACTGGAATAGGATACCCTAGTCTCTCGCAACAGAATGCTATTACAAGTGTTGAGTGAGGTGTTCCTGTGGCGGCTAGAGTAACAACTTCTTTATTTGTCTTCTTGTTACTGTTGTTGTATGTTGTTTCAGCATCGCAAATCGCGCATTGTTTCAGCCACGGAATTTGTGTTCTTCACTGTTTCGGCAACTTGGTCTCAGGAATCAGCGATGGTTAATGCTAGCTCAAGGTGCAGCTGTTGTGGTCAATGTAATAGTTTGTGTTGTTGTTTCAGCATCGTAGACCACGCACTGTGTAACAACTTCTTCTATGTGAGTTTAAACATTGTTGACCACAGACTCTGTAACAACTTCTTTTGTGTGAGTTTCAGTATTGTTGACCATGGACTGTGTAACAGCTTCTTCTGTGTGAGTTTCAGCATCGTTGACCACGGACTATGTAACAGCTTCTTCTGTGTGAGTTTCAGCATCGTTGACTACGGAATGTGTAACAGCTTCTTCTGTGTGAGTTGTTGTTTCAGCCACGGGGTTGTGTGCTTTAACTGTTTCAGCAACGGGCCTCAATGCTAATCTGCAGTTCGAACTGTTTCAGCACTTATACATTTCTGATCAATAGTTAAGTATGAGAGTAATGTAAAATTATATGCAAAACAGATTAAACATACAGTAAAGAGAAGAGACATTGTATACCTTTGGAAAGATAGGGTAAAGTGATAATATGAGTTCAAATGTGAGTGAAACAAGAGTGTAATGGTGGCAAAAATTGTGGCAAAAAGGTACATTGTATGGTCCTAACATCCCCCCCAATTTAAAATGTTGCATGTCCTCAGGAAACTTCACTCTGAGTCAGAATCTGAATACCGACTTTGAGCATGCAAGTTACTCAAGTAGTAGTTGTGGAAGGTGATGTCTGTTGGAGCTCTGAACCCTTGCATGCATTGTAACCTTTTCCAAGCTATTGTTTCGGCCTTCTTGGGCAGCTTATAATGAATTTGGTATTTCTTTGCTGGCATCCAAAGGATAGGAAAATGAAACCGGTACCCTATCTAGCTTTCAGCACATTGCTAAACACACTTGTTGTAGCTAGGTACCCTGGAGAGTGCTATCTCAAGATTAGTGGGGCTAAAAGGGTTGTGTTCCTATCTTTTCTCAGTAGACTATTGCCAAAACATGTTGTTTTCCTATAGGGAAGAAATCTCTGTTGATTTAATGAAATGTTGACACTCTTGAAATACTGATGTCTGCAATTGCTGAATGTGTTGAGTCATTCCAGGTTTCTTTAAAAACTGATAATATTTTGTAACAAAGGTGGCAGCATTTTGTGGCTCTGGCCTTATCCAGAGAAGGCGGTTATTCTCATTGTGCTTGGTAGCTAGGAAGTTGTCCTACCATATAATTTGATTGTTAAGAAAGGAGGTGAGTGCCCAAATCTGGATGTCACCGACCAGAGGATTAAGGTTAAGCTGCATGTTCTCAGGGATGGCCTCATTATGAAAATATACCTCAGAGAGGAGGTGTTGATCCATAGCAGAGGCTTCTGCAAAGGTTTTAATAAAATTGTTGGATTTAATATTGCATGGGGTCTGCCTTCTTTGACTGCTTTGATCTGAAACAATGTAATTTGTTCCATAAGGAATAGAGAGTAATTGCAGGATGGTTTCCTTACAGCCAATAGCTTTTGTGCCAAGTCAAATATTAGGAGAAATATGTCTTTTAGCTCTTTATTCTATTTCTTAAGGGCACGAGATCCCTTGCATGTTTGCTCCAAAGCTTCCCAATTTGAGTAGATATGATTTATCCAGATCTGTATGTGTTCCTGTAGGCTTTTGGCCTGTGTAACAGCAAACTCTTTTTTCCATTTCTGTATTATTTCCTGTTCATCCCATGGTTGAGTTTGTGTTTCAACGTTGCAAGTAGTAGGTTGAGGTAGGGTCTGAGTAGATTGTTCCAAAAAAGTGTGGATATTGATCTGGTTGGGAGGGGCAGAATTCTCAATAGGCACTGTTTGTACAACTTTGTTAACAAAAGCAGGGGTTTTAGATTTGATATTTGTTGCAGGCCAGGGCTCAGTCTTAATTTTGGAAGGTCTTCTTGGTTCTTGTGTAACAACAGGTGTTCTTCTTTGACTGCAAAAGTTGAAGGTGTGGGGGGAGCTCCTGTCATTGGAATTTGAGTTATTTTGTAGCCTGCTTGATAGTAGATGTCCCCACATTGACTGCACATATATTCTTTACACAGGCTCTCTGTTGTAGTCCCCTTTGACATGGTTGCTATGCGAGCTAGGGTGTGCAAGTTAAGTTCCTTCTCATATTCTTCCTTTTCCATGGATAGTTCTTGCTTGTAGGCTTCCAGTTCAGACCTTAGGAACTCATTTTCTTTCAAAACAGAGGCCATTGTTGGTTCTGGTTAAGGAATGACTGGTTCTTGTGTAGCAGTCATAGCCTCACTAGCTGGTTCTCGTGGAGCAGCTACAGGAAGGGCAGTTTATTCTTGTGTTTTAGCTTCGTGATGTAAATAAATTAATGTTGCAGCTCCCTAGGCATCTGATTCCTGTGTCTCAATAACAATATCAGCAACTGGTTCTTGTGTCTCAGCTGTAGCTGGTTCTTGTGTGACAGCTATAGCTGGTTCTTGTGTTTCAGCCACTAAATGAGTAGCTGGTTCTTTTGTTTCAGCTACTAAATGGGTAGCTGGTTCTTGTGTTTCATCTACTGAATGAGTATCTAGTTCTTGTGTTTCAGCTACTGGTTTTGAAACGGATGATATTGCAACATATTGGGTGTCTGGTTCTTGTGTTTCAGTGCCCGTGGGTGGAATAGGCAAAGATTTCAGGATTTGGGAGGTTAGATATGTACGGGGTATTAGTCGGATGGGTTGGGGGTCTAGGGAAATGGCAGTAGTGGCTGCCCTTGTTGAGGCCTTTGTTCATTTTCTTTGTAAAAAGGGTGGAAAGAAAGGAATTCGCTTTCGTTTATGTGGGGGCTTTTCCTCAATGATGGGGCAGGGAGAATTGTCTGGTTCGGAATCATCACTAAGAATATGAAGGGCAGGGGTGGATGATTCTGTTAAAATGTGGGGCGGGCTTGCTATGTTAGGGGGATTAATTGGACTGATTGGTTTTGTAGGCGGTGTTGAGTCCATTTATATGCTTCCATTTTTCTCTATAAACCATACTTTTGCCTCTTTATCCATCCATTTTGCCTTCATTTCATTCCATATTTTCCATGAAACAGCCTATGCAAGGTATATTTGTCATTCTTTAGCTTAAGAATTGAGTTTTCTAAATTTT
>ML791500.1:272139-294048 GCA_009831015.1 Picea engelmannii | reverse complement strand
TTTATGCTTTCAGTACTTTGATTTGATTTGATGATAGTTGTTAATGAATGAATGAAAGAAGACAATGAATGCATCTCTTGAATAAGAGTTTTGTTCTTCTAACATTTGATAGGTCTTAAAACTAGTTCGAACATCTCTTGAATGCTTACTATTTTTACTCTTTAGAAAAACAAGTGTTGATTACTGTTATGAGATATATGAAGATGACTTCTGAATAGAAGCTTAGCATCTCTTTCATATTCAGCCTTAGAATAGGTTTTGGTTTATCTCCATTAAAGATAAAAACTATCTCTAAATCCATATACTTTGGACGTGCCTCTAAGTCTTACAAACACTGGATTGACAATCATTTGCACTCTAATTTACTTGGGTATATTGGAGCCTAACAGGTGGACTGTTAGGTACTTCTGGAGAATCTAGAGGGTTCTGTGGTTGTTGTTCTTGAAGATTTTTGGGAATTTCAGCAGCTTCTTGGGGTTTTATGGGTGGGTTTTTTAGTGGAGGGTTTTGTTGGGAAAAACCCTTTTGGATAATCAGTTGAACGAGACGGTGGTGGGTGAGTGAAAGGGTGGGATATTTAGCCTTTCTACAGTAGTGCGACATATTTTTAAGACAACCGAACAAATAATAAGGAATGTTCACCAGACTATTATGACGTAAATAAGACAACAGGACAAAATCGTGTTGGTAGAATACCTGGTATCGGCCTTCGCAGGTGAGGTAGTGTTGGTAGTGTTTGACAAATTTTGAAACTTCCAGCCATGGAGGCGGCAACGAGCTGAGTCGGATACCCCGGCCTTTAGGTTCAATTTGTTCCCCTGGCAAGAGGAAATCCTGCTGGGCATTCAGAATGATATGTTTGCGGCTGAACATGTGAATGCCATTGGTAGGGAGACCCGAAACCTGTGCTATATCCTCTTTTGTTACTGAAATTTGGACCCCTTGAACAATGGAATGGTCTTCTTGGAGATTTTGAGCAAATTGGAGAACCTGTTGTTGATCATACCACTGGAGTCTCTGAAAATAACCAAGCCTTCCTGCCTGCAGAAAAATTTGATAGGCTACTGGATAGTGTTCTAACAGGGCTGTTGTGGCGGGTTCGTTCCGTATAACAGAGCCTCCCATGGCTACCAGCTCGGTAAAATACATCGTCAAAGAGTTTGAGTAACAGCTTCTATGCAGAGTGAGTTTCCTGAGTGAAGGCATGCAAATGGTGGTGAAACACACGAAAGGATGGTAAATAGGAATGGCAGTGGTTGATACATGTGAAATGATGGTATAAAAGTTCGATATTTCCTCCCCCCCTTTTAAGTGCAACTCATAATGATTTTTCATGAGTGGTAATAATGAGTTGGAATCTTCTCATTAACTATAGCTTAATTGTATTTACATAAAATTTACATACCTCACCTTTACCTTTTGATTTGTACTTCAAACAAAATATAATGCATGTGCATAATAGTTCTGTAGTGGTCGTGGCAGAGACTTTTGATTTGTTAGATTGAATTGTATCAAGGATTTTACTGGAAGGACAAAATGCAGTATAAGAGCGCAAAATCTTATTGACAAAGAATGTTGAAAAGTTGGTATTTCCGCAACAGAAAAGAAAGGGCGAAACAATTGTTGGACGGTGTTGTTTCGTCAATGGAAACTATGAAGAATTGTTGGACTGTGGTGTTTCGGCAGTGGGGAGAAGGTGAAAAGTTGTTGACAATGGTGTTTCAGCAATGGGGGAAAAAGTTGTTGAACAATGGTGTTTCAGCAATGGGGAAAATGGTGAAAGGTTGTTGAACAACGATGGGGGAAAATGGTGAAAGGTTGCTGACAGTGGTGTTTCGGCAGTGAGGGAAAGTCAAAAGTCGTTGAACAGTGGCGTTTTAACAATAGAAAGAAGGGCGAAACAATTGTTGGACGGTGTTGTTTCGTCGATGGAAATTGTGAAGAATTGTCGGACTGTGGTGTTTCGGCAGTGGGGAGAAGGCGAAAAGTTGTTGATAATGGTGTTTCAGCAATGGGGGAAAAAGTTGTTGAACAGTGGTGTTTCAGCAATGGGGAAAATGGTGAAAGGTTGTTGAACATCGATGGGGGAAAATGGTGAAAGGTTGTTGAACAGGGATGGGGGAAAATGGTGAAAGGTTGCTGACATTGGTGTTTCAGCAGTGAGAGAAAGTCAAAAGTCGTTGAATAGTGGTGTTTTAGCAATAGAAAGAAGGGTGAAACAATTGTTGGACGGTGTTGTTTCGTCAATGGGAAAATGTGAAGAACTACTGGACAATGGTGTTTTGGAAATGGGAAAATGGCGAAAAGTTGCTAACAATGGTGTTTCAGCAATGGGGAAAGAGCAAAGAATTGTTGAACAGTGGTGTTTCAGCGATGGGGAAATCTTGCCTCTTCTTGAAGTAGGATCGTCCTTTCTTAGTAGGCCTTTGCTTTGATCGAGAATCTGTAAAAATCAAATTGTAACATGGTATTTCTTGACAGGGATTATTAGTAAACGAAATCTAATCTAATACTAAAGAAATTAACTTAAAAAGAATTAATTGCAATGAGGGGTAGGAGCCCCTTCTAAAAAGAGGTAATGAGAGTCTGCCACGCATGTGGCCTTAAAATCTTCTTTGGAAATAGGGAGTTGGTACAGACGGAGCCGATGACCATTTACAAGTAACGATGTTTTAGAGTCATCGATTGTGAGGAGCCTTACTGTTCCATTGGAGAAAACAGTGTCTACTTCGTAAGGTCCAAGCCATCTTGTACGTAGTTTCCCTTGAAATTCTTTGAACCGAGAGTCATACAGTAGGGCCCAATTACCTTTTTGGAACTGCTTATGCTTGATAGTTTTGTCATGCCATTTTGATATTTGTTATTGAATCATAATTGTCTGATGAATGGCATCTAGTCTTTTTTCATCCAATTCATTAAGCTACTGCAACCTGGTTGTCTGTGCATCGGTCAAATCAAGGTTGACAGTTGAAGCAGTCCTTAAGGTTTTGATTTCAAATTCCACAGGGAAGACAACACTCTTTCCGTAAACTAATTCATAGGGAGAGAATCTTGTAGTATTTCTCCAGGTAGTTCTGTAGGCCCATAATGCTTCAGGGAGTCTGTAAGACCAATCCTTTCTGTTTTCCTTCACTGTTTTTGTAAGAATGGCTTCTATTACTTTATTTGTGCTTTCCACCTGTCCATTGTCTTGGGGGTGGTATGTTGTAGTCATTCTATGTTGAATATGATATTTTTGAAGGGTGGCTTTAAATCCATGAGAAGTGAAAGGAGGTCCTCCATCTGTAACTAATTCTCTTGGCACTCCAAATCTAATGAAGATGTCTTCAAATAAGAAATCTATAACTGATGCTTCGGTCGCTCTATGGAGTGCTTTAGCTTCCACCCATTTGGTCATATAGTCTGTGCAGACCACTATGTAAACTTTTTGATTGGATGGGGGGTTAATGGGTCCTACAAAGTCTAAGGCCCATCTTTCAAATGGTTCAAGTACTATATGGGGGTTTAATGGCATTTCATCTCTATGATTAGGTTGGCCCATTCTTTGGCAGCTATCACAAGCTCGGACATATTTCTTTGCATCTTTAAAAAGTGAGGGCCAATAATACCCCATCCTAAGAATTGTATGTGTTGTTCTCTTATCAGCAAAATTCCCTCCACAAGGGCCATCATGAAAATCTTTTAGTAGATTATAAACCTCATCTTCACTAATGCACCTTCGGATTTCTTGATCAGGTCCTGTATGAAAAAGACACCCACTTATCCAATTGTACCGAGCACTTTGTTGAATGATCCTTCTTTTCTCTCGGTGGGATAGGTGTGGTGGTAACTTCCCTGGAACCAAGTATTTAGCGATGTCTGCATACCAAGGTGAGTGAGCATAAACTGCAAATAGATATTCATCAGGAAAGGAATCATCTACTAGGGTTTCATCATCAGGTTTTATCTGAGAAAGGAAATCAGCAACTACATTTTCTTTTCCTGGTCTATCTACAATTGTAATATCAAATTCTTGCAATAATAGTAACCATCTAGTGACTCAAGCATTTGTGATAGGTTTGTTCATTAGATATTTGATAGCTGAGTGATCAATGTGGACAAGAGTAGGGTATCCAGTGATGTAATGTCTAAATTTATTAATAGCATAGATAACTGCTAAGAATTCTTTTTCAGTAACTGTATAATTGAGTTCAGCAGGAGTCATATTCTTGTTGATGAAATAAATGGCATAAGGGAGATGATTTTCTTCTTGTCCCGAGACAGCTCCTATTGCAGTATCTGAAGCATCAGAGGATATATGAAAGGGGAGTGTCCAATCGGGTCCTATAAGAATAGGAGTTGTAGATAACTGATGTTTAAGTGTATTAAATGCTTCCTGACAAGAATTAGTCATTTGAATTCAACATTTTTCATCAGTAACACAAACAAGGGAGAAGCTATTTTGGAAAAAAATTTGATAAATCTTCTGTAGTATCCAGCATATCCTAGAAAAATTCTTACCTCTGTTTGGGTTTTGGGAGTAGGAAGGTCTTTAATGACTTGTATCTTGGATGGATCCACCTGAATTCCTTGAGATGAGATAAAATGTCCAAGCACTATTCCTTCACTCATCATCATATGAAATTTTTCTGTACTTAGGGAGAGTTGGGCTTGTATGCATCATTTGAGCACTTTCTCAAGGTTTTGTAGTGCTTCCTGAAAAGAAACACCATAAGGAGTAAATTCATCCATAAAAATTTCCATAGAGTCATTAAGCATATCAGAAAAGATTCCTAAAACTGCTCTTTGGAAGGTTGTTGGTACATTACATAGTCCCAATGGGAGAACTCTATAAGCAAAGGTTCCCCAAGGGCTAGTAAAAGTGGTTTTATCTTGATCTTGAGGTGCAATTTTGATCTGATTATACCCACTGAAACCATCTAAAAATGAGAAAAATGTCTTCCTTGAAAAACTGTCTAACACCTGATCAATGAATGGTAATGGAAAGTGATCTTTCTGAGTTGCTTTATTTAAGGCTCTGTAGTCCACACATACTCTCCATTTCCCATTTTTCTTAGGAACTATTACCAACGAGGACACCCATTCATTGTCTGATATAGGATATATAAACCCTGCATTGAGCAATTTTTGAAGTTCTTCTTTGAGGATTTCTCTTAAATTGGGGTTCATTCGTCGTTGAGATTGGCAGATCGGTCAACAATCTTCCTTAATATATATTTGATGAGTACATAATTCGGGAGAGATTCCTTTCATATCTGTATAATCCCATGTGAATGCTTCTTTATTTTCCATAAGTAACTTCATTAATTGTTGTGTTTCAGCATCTATCAGATTAGGGTTTATGTTCAGTGTTTTGCCAGGTTCAATTTCTACTGGTATGCTTTTAGAAGAGATGGTGTCAGATGTTTGAGGTGGGTTTTCAGAGTTAAGGTTTTCCTGATTATATGATTCCAACAGTGAAGCTAGTTGTTTATGAGTTTCTGGAGTCACGGAGGAGGGTTCACAAATAAAACTATTAATTACTTCATCCTCGGTGGAGTCTTTAAGGCTTAGATCTTGTCCAATAGTCAAGATGGGTTGAGTAAGTTGATCATTAAAGTCTACCCATACATAATTATCATTATTAATCAGGGGTGTAGCATGAGGGTAGAGGGTAAGTTGTTTAGTTTCGTAACCGTTGGAAATTTTCATTGAACCTGATCTACAGCTGATAAAAGCATTTGTTGTGGCTAGCCAAGGCCTGCCCAAAATTAGAGGGTGGCCCCCCAACTTTGTTTTAGGTTGTAGTACCACAAAGTCAGCTGGATAATTCCAGGATTCCACTGAGATAATTAGGTATTCAATGGCTCCCTCTGGTTTAATTGTGGATCGGTCAGCTAATTCTAGGATAGTTGGGGTGTCTCTGGTTTCATTTTGCAATTGTAATAGTTGTGAGGTTTCCAGAGTCATAATATTGATGGCGGCACCTAAGTCTACCAGGACTTGATGGATTATCGTTTTTCCAATTTGTACTGAGACGGTAGGGTGGTCGGGATCACCATATTTAACTGGGGGGGCTTTACCTGACATTAGTGTAGACAAGTCACCCATAACATGGACTGTGAGGGGATCCTTAGTTTTCCTACCAGGCTTCTTAACACAAATGTCTCGCATCGTCCTGGCATAAATTGGTACATCTCGGAGTGCTTGTAGTAGAGGAATTTTGACATAAAGATTTTGTAATTCCCTTAGAATATTGAAAGCAGGTGGCTCAGACATTTTAGTCAAAGTTAAATGCTCAGGAAATGGTGGTTTTGTTGTTTCAGCAGCATTGTTAGAGGATGATTGTACCTCTTCAGGTACATCATGCTCTTTTGTTTCCTCTTTATCAGAAGAGGTAACATCAACTATGGTAGGTTCTACTATTCTCCCAGATCGTAAATGAATATCGTTGCATTGCGCAGGGAGAAGAGAAAGTGTAGGCTGGTTATGAATATCAATGCACTGCACAGCTTTATTATTGGGGTTAGGGTTAGGTTGTATAGGTAGTTGGGGTCTCATCATTTGATTGTTCGGTGGAGTACCTGATGGTAAGGAGAGTGGTTGCAGAAATTGTGATTGATGTAATTGATTTGGGAAGGGGGATTGTTGTCCTCTCCAATTTGGATTCCATTGGTTCTGATATGGTTGTTGTTGTTGTGGAGGCCAAGGAGTCTACATTGATGGATCAACAAAGGGTGGGTTAGTTTGTTGCATGGGTGGGTAATTCATTTGATTTGGATATTGCATTTGATTATAGGGAGGGTTACTCATTTGATTGAAAGAAGGATAATTATTCCAACGATTAGAAGATGTAAATGGCATGTTAGGATTCATACCATGTCCCGACGGTTGCCATTGCCTTCTCTGTGTCAACAGATAGACAACTTCAGCTTCTTCAAAAGTTGGTTGTAATGCTGCCTTGATCCCTGGTAAAGATGGACATTGTTGAGTTTCATGATCTTTTTCACAGATGGTGCAGATTGGCTTTTTGTGGACATTCCCTTCGTGGGTGCTTGTCTCTGCATTTAGAACAAAATATGGACAGGGTTTCTTCTGCTTCTGCTTGCTTCTTTTGAATCTGCAGTGTGTCAATTTTTGAGGCAAAAGAGCTTAACATTTCAGTTTTAAAACCTTCAAGTAAATTACCTATTTCGGCTCTTGTCGCTCCCCCACTGGTTGATTTTTGGACTCTTGAAAATGTGGTGTCCCTGCTATTTGATATATTTCTTGAAGCTCCTCTTGAACATCTTTTACATAGGTTAAAAATTTCATTGTATGATTCCTTAGATATGTCCCCTTTTCCAAGCATATTCAGCATATTTAGACAGTCATCCCTTACTCCTTTTAATAGTATGGTTTTAAGAATATCTTTACTTACATTGGGGTGACTAGATCTTTGTATATTATATTGTAGCCTTTCTACAAAGTCCTCCATATTTTCATCCTCTTTATGCATCATCTTAAATAGTTCCTCCCTTTTTTCTCTTTTTCAGCAATAGTCCTGGTATTTGTTCAAGAACATATGTTTCATTTGGTCCCATGTTGTGATTACATGGCCTCCAAGACTCATGAACTATCTTAGTGCATTTCCTTTCAATGTTGCTGGAAATAGTTTTAAATTTTGAGCATTGGAAATGTAATCATAACTTCTGCATAATATATCAAACTCAAAAAGGAACTCATCAGGATCTTCTGAACACAAACCATGAAAGTTAGGAAGTGTTGAGAGTGGAATGTTCTTCATGGGGGCTACCCCTCTAGGAAGATCACCAATAGGAAATCCTAATGTGGAGAAAGAATTTTCATCATTTACCTCTCCTTCAGGACCTGCCTGTTCTTCATGATGCAATTCTTCATTGTACTCATCCATGTTTTCTTTTGTCTGCTCCCCTGCTGTGCTTGCTCTATCCTCAATGTTTCCTGTTGGTTTCTTGACTGTCTTAGGACTCCAAACTTCTTTCCCCGTTTGGAAGTTGGCTTGAAATGAAGGCTGGGATTTTTGTTTCCGAAGGTTTGGTTGTTGAGCAGCAGATTCAGACTTTAATAGAATCTCGTCAATATAAGTCTTTCTTCCTCCTCTTCCTCTGCCCCTACCACCTGTAGGGTCAGTGTCTTTGGGGTCTCCACATCCTCTCATGCAATCTTTGTATCTGAAAAATCATAAGTGCTTTTGAAATCTACAATTACCTTCCCCGACAACGGCGCCAAAATGTTGGTCACTATAATTTCTTATTAACTAAACAATCAAGTGCTACATAAATTGTCAACCCAGGGAAGTCTGTTATTTCAAAGGTAAACACGCACTATATATGCTCAATCTCAAAAGCAACATAGAGTTGTAGTAAAAACATATTAATCACACTTTGCCTTGAACAAACTGAAGTTCTAACTTGAATTACAGGAAAGTAACTTACCTATTGCAGAGCTCAAAGTTAAAGAAATGATTAATTGAAGAATCCTGGATTACATTAAAATGACTCCAAGATGTTGCAACAAGAAAGACCAACTATTTTGTAACCAGAGAACAGGACCCTAATTCCCAAGCAGGAATCTTCGGCACTCGTTTCCGATCATCACACTTCATGAACTCATTGCTTGATTGAAACAATTGACACACGTTGAAGACTAACTAACTCTTAACAGAGAATAGGACCCTAATTCCTAAGCAGGAATCTTCGGCACCTGTTTCTGATTAGCACACTTCCATGAACTCATTAAAATAATTGACATGTACTGAAGGCTAACTACCTCTAACAGAGAACAGGACCCTAATTCCCAAACAGTAACCTTCAGCACCTGTCTCGGATTATCAAGCTTTCATAAATCCACCAAGCAAGGTTTCTAACTAGAATGATTAACAGTTACTCAAACATGAATCATATGAAAACAATGTAACAGCAGGACAGAGTTCCATAAAGTAGTGTTTCAGCAAAACAGAGTTCAGCAAAGTAGTGTTTCAGCAAAAACAGAATTTATTCAAAGCATGAACAGAAATAATACTAACACACTACAAAGATAATGGGTGAATCTTGTGAAGAAGGTGGGCCCTCCCTTCTCACAAGATTCCCCTAAAATGAAAGGGACTAGAGAGAAATGCTCAGAACAGTCTTCTATTCATCTGTCAATGTATCATATTACAATCTGAAATGAAATGCGTCCTTCTCTGTAAATCGTTCTTAGCAAAAACCGAACATGAATATCCTCTAATGGTGATTTCCTCTTATTTAAATAGGAGAATCCCTTCGATACAATTTGATCAAAAAATTGCAAGTGTATATCTGAGTCCTATTCTTAGTCGGATCGACTTTCTAAACTAGAATAGGATACCCTAGTCTCTCGCAACATAATTCTATTACAAGTGATGAGTGAGGTGTTCCTGTGGCGGCTGGAGTAACGGCTTCTTTATTTGTCTTCTTGTTACTGCTATTGTATGTTGTTTCGGCATCGCAAATCGCAGGCTGTTTCAGCCACGGGATTTGTGTTCTTCACTGTTTCGGCAACTTGGTCTCAGGCATCATCGATGGTTAATGCTAGCTCAAGGTGTGGCTGTTGTGTTCAATGTAACAGTTTGTGTTGTTGCTTCAGCATCTTAGACCACGAACTGTGTAACAGCTTCTTCTCTGTGAGTTTCAGCATCGCTGACCACAGACTGTGTAACAACTTCTTCTGTGTGAGTTTCAGCATTGTTGACCACAGACTGTGTAACATCTTCTTCTGTGTGATTTTTAACATCGTTGACCACAGACTGTGTAACAGCTTATTCTGTGTGAGTTTCAGCATCGTTGACCACGGACTGTGTACCAGCTTCTTCTATGCGAGTTGTTGTTTCAGCCACGGGGTTGTGTTCTTTAACTATTTCAGCAACGGGCCTCAATGCTAATCTGCAGTTCGAACTGTTTCAGCACTTATACATTTCTGATCAATAGTTAAGTACGAGAGTAATGTAAAATTAGATGCAAAACATATTAAACATATAGTAAAGAGAAGAGACGTTGTATACCTTTGGATAGATAGGGTAAAGTGATAATATGAGTTTAAATGTGAGTGAAACAAGAGTGTAATGGTGGAAAAAAGTGTGGCAAAAAGGTACATTGTATGGTCCTAACACACCTCAACTAGAGAAGTTGTGAGTGGTGCTAGTGTTTGGCCTAGCCTACGATTACATGTAGCAGGCTCTAGTGAGGAAGGAGCCATACCCATATCGCATCTCAGGTATCAGCATTTGGAGAAAGAGAAGTCGAGAGCCTTGACTCCCAACTCGCGAGCTACGAAAGGAGCTTGCGCCAAGGCCAGGTTGTGGTCACTTGGAGGAGAATAAGGGAAGGAATGGTCTACGCTAGGCCCCATAGAAGTCTCAGGGATTCTGTCCCTCAAAGAAAAAGACGAAAAATTCATTATGTCATAGTGGGTGTGTTACAAATTGGTATCAGATCATGGTTACAACACTTGGCCTGCTTGGGCTCATGTACGAGCCGCGTAAAGATACATTGTTATCTGCATTTTCTCTTTAAGAAGAAGGACCACAGAATGAAACTGTAAATTGGGAATTTCTTTAACCCCTCTATTAAAATGGTAACTACTCTTATAGGAGTAGGAATGCATTGATCAATATTACTGATAAGACCTGAGTGTGAATAACAGAGGTGGAATGAATTGTGCTATGTAGTTGCACGAGCCAGACAAGGGACATGAACTAAGTTGTTTTGTTATAGTGTGACGATGGCTACCTACTAAAGCAGGTAGAGTCTCTTGCAATTGAGATGGTTGGTTAGGTAAGAACTTAAGATCCAAATGAAGAACTCCTTCATGATTTGGGAAATCTGGTAAGGACTGGTAGGATCCTTAGAAAGTTATAATTACTGCATTATTAAAAGACTAAACCCTGAGCATATAACTCCTCACGATTGAGAGGACTGATGAAAATATATAGGGTCATATTTCCTGACCTATAATGGTTATAATCGACAAAAAGGATAATTTGTTTAAGAAAGATTATGAGGAGTCCTTTGGGACTGTTGCTAATTCCCAAGAGTGACCCTTGTTGGTTGTTCCCATAAAGAGAGGGTAACATCCATATGAGTTATGACTATGAGATTAGTCATGTAAGTAACTTAAAATCTCAGAAGAGATAGCAGGGAAATTTGGTACGCCGAACATGTGCATAGAATCAAGCTTGTGTTAAAGTTTGAAAACTCTGGAGGTTGAATGCGGAGTATACTAGGAGGAGTAGTGGTTTTAAGTCTTGAGAGGAAACACTTAGAAAAATTTTCTAAGTTTCGAAGAGTTGAAGCGTTCAAGGGTGAAGCGTAGAAAACTAAAGTTCGAAGAAAGAACAAGTATGGAGGATTGAGCGGAAGAAATCCTTCAGAAAAGAGTTTTGAATATTGGATAGGATCGAGAGTCAAGATCCATTCAGAAAGAACCGAAATGCTTCGAGTTGTTTGATCTCGGAGAAGTAGCGCACTGGTTAGTTGCAAGGAGATACCAAAATTTCGCAGAACCAAAGGGCTTGGAAGAAGCAATGAGAAATTCGCGAAAAGATCATAGTCGTTGATCAAGGAGTGATCTGGACCATTAATCGTCCATAAGAGAATTTCACAATTTCAGGGATCGGGAGTTAAGGGGTGAAGACTCCACCAGAGTCCTGAAAGTTGGAAAGTCGGGATTTGGTCAGGATTGTTGATTGCCAGAGATATCTGGACCGTCGGATCCAGGTTGTCGAACCCTCGTGGATCAGAAGTTTTGGGAAACGGTGGGGCGCTATCCGCAGATTCACTGAAACATAGGATCCCAACGTGTGTCTAGGAGTTGACCCCAGGTACCGAGCTACGGGTCATGTGAATCAAAGAGCCAAGAAAACCTTAGCTTCGGTCTTTTAGGTTTTTGGATTTTGGGGATCGAAGAACCAGAGTTCCTTGCAACATGAATCCCGAAATCGTGAAACGTGAAGCACCTTTTAGTTTGGATCGTGGTCACCGTCAGTGGTCGTGTGAGGAGAAGGCGTGAGCTAGTATGATGAATATGCATGAGTTGAATGCAGTGTGAAGCTTCATAATAGGAATCCTGGTATTAATACCAGTAAGGTATGAATGATACTAAACGTGCAAAGTAATGCACACGTATGATGTAAGAGTATGGTTATCGGCACGATATGGTTTTTCTCGATGAGGGAAATATAAAGCAAGTATTTCTTTTTCCAAGATTGAAGGAATACTATGGAGGCATAGTTGACTCCATTCTGGGGAGACATGAAAGTTTTGTTCCAAATAATAGCCTGAGGGGAATGTATTCCATTTCCTCAGGAAGTGCCAATATAATTAGATGAAAGGGTAAATGAGCAAAGATGCTCTCTTGTAATAATAAGAGACAAATGATTACGCCTTTGAGCATCACATGAGAAGGATTGTGAATGAATCTGAATTGACTAATATTAACAGTAAAGATGCATGTTTGTATTCCTAAAGAGGAATATTTAGTAAGAAAAAAAAAAAACCAAAACTAATTCAAGGCTGAGGCCATCACAAATAGTGATGGATATGCAACAAGGAAGTTGCATGCCGAAGGAGTTCCTGGTGGAGGAACTGTGTAAGGACTTTTTCAGAAGGATAGAGTCACAAACCTAATAATTGTTGAAGGTTGGACAATGGGTTGCAAGGCCTGTCCATATATGTAAGAATCTTGGATTACATTTTGAAAGAATCATGTAATTAATAGAAGACTAACAACTGAATATTGACCATTCTAATAACCGAATGGAAATGTGTAGGATGCACATGTTCATGATTCATTATGAGCAAAGAGTTGTTATTAAGCATGTTGCAGTATCCCAAAAAAGGGTTAGGGTGAGGCCTAACCAAGCCTGATCAGAAAAAGAGCAGTTGTGGAAACCGGTATAGTTGGTAAGAGGTAAGTAAATCCCCTGAGTATGATTAAATGAATAAACGAGTACGTTTAACTGATGAGGCTTGGTTGAAGTTGTGATTAAGAAAAGGAAATGAGACCTTAGAGATAACTCGACTAGGCTGAAAATCCCCAGGCGATGTAGAAAGAATTTGAAGAAGGGGAGAGCCCTCAATTCTTTCCTTGTTGTACATTAGGTTTTCTATGGGATGAGAAAGCTAGTACATTGATGAACGAAAAGGTCTTGACACCCTAAGTAATAAGGATTGTATTGTTGAAGATACAATCAAAATTTTTTGTGTTTCACTTATGGAAACATTTGAGGATGTTTATGAGTTCGAAGGTTATGATACATGCATTCAGTTTAATATTACGACTAATGTAATTGTGGCTATGATGATGCATGTTGTGTATAGAAATGAATTGGAGCTATTGAGGAAGACAGTTGCCAACGATGAGCAACCTCAATCAAAGGATGACTATGAGAAGGTTCTTGTGGAATGATTATTGAAGGGACTTTAAAAGTCCCCATGGAGCACCACTAATGGGATAATATCAGAGAAAGAGTGCTAGCAGCCAAGAACCGGTATAAATATATTTGTGCCTATGTGGCACAAGGTATGAAGGGATTTGGTAGGAATCCCTTCTGAAATATTTTATTGTCTTAGTGTTATGCATAAACTTGAAAGGCAGTTGTATGCCTTGGATACCCAAGTAAGGTATGACTCAGGACGAAGAACCTGAATAATGGAGGTATGAACCTCTGGTAGTAAACATTGTTTATAACCATTGGAAGAATTCATGAATTGATATGTCATGAATGCATTGACAATCAAGGAATGCGTAAAGGCATTCATGTGAAAATTTTGATTTCATGTGTATTGATTTGGGATCATGATCGTCCTATAGCAGGAAGTATGGTCCTACTGTAAGAATGAAAGAAAACGAATAAACCATATGAGGAAAAGGTTGGTTAACTTCCAACACCCCATGGCCAAGAACTGGTCATAAAGTGTGATGAACTTGAAAAAAACAATGCAAGAATGTATTGGGTATGAATGTGGCCATGGATATTGGCACAATTGTTAAAACCCTTTTTAAATGTTGAACTACGTTTTGAAAAGATTGGTATGTTGAGATGAAACTAACAATTGTTTGGCTGTGTAAAGAATGAATTGCAGGAAGCAAAGAGTCTTGGATATGGTAATGTTGTAAGTCCATAAGGAAGAGCGATTTCCTGATGAGCCAAACTACAAGGGATGGTATTTCCCTTTTTGAGAAAGTAATTTAATTGTTAAGTATGCACAATTCTAAAATTGTTGTGACGATGTTGTAAATGTGCAATAAAATGTATGTGCATGGAAAATCTAACAAGTTGTTTGGCCAATTGAAGTGGAAAGTGCAGGAAGCAAAGGGTTCTTGGATATGGCGGCATTGTAAGCCCATAAGGAAGGCCAATTGCCTGCTGAGACAAACCGTTATGGGAAGGAAATTCCCATAATTATGAATCTGGTTCCTGTGCAGAACAAATATGAAAACAAGTCACGAGATTGGAAAATTCGTGGGTGACAGATTTGCAATAAAATTATGAAAGTTAAAATTTATAATGATGTCTCATGAATTTTATATACCTGTGATACAGGTGGAAAGAAAAGACATGTCTAGAAAGGAACAGATGAAGGTTGTCAAAGCTGAAGATGATGAAAAAGGGCTACTGATGAGCCATGAGAACCCTGTGATAAGTCATGATCGCCTGAAATAAATTATGTTGAGGTAACACAAGCCGGAGGGTTGCCTCGGTAGATCAAGTCTGAGGGACGCCTCGACTGTAAGACTCGATAGAGTCTCTAAATTTTTCCTATGAGAGAAAACCTCGGCAGGGAAAGATGGATCGCACGAGGGACTGTATAACAGTGAAGGGGATGCCTGAGCCTGGGCCTGGAGGATGAGTGACCGCAAGGAAGAGGAGCTCTTATTAATTCTTGTAAACTATTGGGATCATGTACACAGTGGGTAGTTTCCCGTGCGGAAAAACTTTGGAAAGGAAAATGAAATCATGATAGCTCTAGTGAACTATTGAAATGGAATCATGCACCCAATGGGTACGTCAAGGAAAGTGATGAGCATGGATAACAAAACTACCATGTGGATACAGATCCACAAACTGCACAGATAAGTATTGTTCTAGAATATGAAATTTTTCCTTTTTGAATTTTGAACAAGAGTAAGATGTTTTCGCAAAAAATTATGGTTAATATGCTTCTGTCCAAGAATTATTGAAGGCAGATGACGAAGACTCAGATCTCGAAAAAGGACCTAACCGAGGATGAAGGTCAAGACTTCTAAAGTGGCTGAATGAGAAAGGCATGACAGGTGTTTTTGAGAAAGAACACCGAGGACGGTGTTCCTTTAACGGGGAAGGAATTGTAACACCCTGTTTCCCCCAATTTGTAATTAATCATAAAGAAAGAATTACCATGCTAATGCATGAGGAAAATGTAAATGTATTATTGTTTGAGTTGCCAATAATTGACTGTGGGGGTGAAGCCTTGAAAGTACTAACCATGATATCACTAGAGGAAGAGTTTGAAAACTATAAGAGAGGGTTCATGTATCAAATAACCCCAAATATCCCTTGATAAGGATGACAAGCCTCCTTCGAATCCCAAGAAAAGAAAATCAGTCAATGAAGAAAGGACCAGTGGTTGAATCACCAACCACCCCCATGAATCGAAACATGGGTTGTCAGTCTGAAGTACCACAGGGACTTGCAGACCTGAGCTTCCTTATGACAAAAGGAATCGGATAGGTTGGAAAAACCTTCCCAAGTAAGAGGGACACACACACGGGAAAGGGAGGCACCAGACGAGGGCGGAATCTCACAAGGGAGAGGCGCGAAGCTCTCCAACGAATCACGAATAGAAGGTCATGAGCTTGATGTCAAAGAGCATATGAGAAACCTCGTCGAGGCCACAACTGAGTGAGAAGGCTCTAATTTGCAGAAAACAGGACCCGAACAGAAGCTAAAACAGAGAGAGAACCCTCGATAACTATGAGAATTCCCTGGTGACATCATGGCTTGGCACGGGGGTGGCCAGAGTGCTAAGAATGAATTCCTTTGAGTACCCTTTCATTTGTTAGATGAACAGACGAGATCCTTTCGGGGGATCTGAGGTCTGTCATGACTATTAGATTGGAGGAAGGAACGTAGGTGTTAATGCCTCAACCCCTTTCAGCCTTCACAAGTAGCGAAGGAATCGGGACCATAGATCCAAGGATCTGACGAAGCCCTATTAATCATCGATCTTAGCCTTTGTATAGGCAAGAGAGTAGCATTTCACTAACTCGCAACTTGGAGTGGTCAAGGGTAGGACTGCATGAACTCGCGATTCGCAAGATCGCAACGTGATCGTGACCATTGGATCCAGGCCACGGGAGAACCGTGGGATCAGAACTTTCGTGGTTATCGCCTATCAGGGGTTCAGAACTTGAGACAGTTTATTTTCGACTGTAGAAGTCGTGAAGTTCCGAGCACAAAGGGATCATGTGAACATGTGGCACCTTCGTTAGGTGGGGACCACGTGGTTGACAGGTGGCCTTACAATAAGCGCCCAGAGAAAGGTGGGACCGGGTGACAGGTGATGGACACATGTCGCCTGGGAAAGAGTCAACCCATTTTTGACTTATTGTATCTCAGGAATTCATGAAAGAGGAGCATGAGGGCTCAACGCTCCAACTCGCGAAGTCGTGAGATGCGAGTAGCGCTAGTATTTAGCTTAGGAATTGGGTGACCCATTGTTGACTTATCGTGTCTCAGGATTTCGCAAAGGAGGAGCATGAGGGCTCAACACCTCAACTAGCAAAGTTGTGAGTGGTGCTAGTGTTTGGCCTAGCCTATAGTTACATGTAGCAGGTGCTAGTGAGGAAGAAGCCATACCCGTATCGCATCTCGGGTATCGTCATTTTGAGAAACAGGAGTCGAGATCCTTGACTCCCAACTCGCGAGCTGTGAAAGGCGCTTGCGCCAAGGCCAGGTTGTGTTCACTTGGAGGAGGATAAGGGAAGGGATGGTCTGTGCTAGGCCCCATAGAAGTCTCGAGGATTCTATCCCTTGAAGAAAAATATGAAAAAATCATTATGCCGTAGTGGGTGTGTTACATCAGCCCCATCTCCACAAACAACATCTTGATCTAGAATGGGATTTATACTAGCATCATTTTCTGAGGACCTTCAGCAAAACAAAATTCAACTTCACTGAAAGAATCAATGTATTCAACAATAAACTCAATGATATAACCTTCCTTCACTCAAGCAAACTAGAAATAAATGGCTTGAGTCCATTTATTATCTGATTCCTTCATCCTATAAAGGGTGATCTGATCCCAGACAAATGTTTCTTAAGGCCTCAAAGAAGTATTAGTAGTAGTCTTCCTCTTCAACCATTCATACAATAAACATGGAAATTCAACAAAGAAAATTTCATGCATATCATTATAGATATACCTATTCTTCCATCATTCCACATTTGCAATCAAAACTTGAGTTTCCCAGTGAGAAAAATCATCTTCCTTCACATTCAACCAATCTTGAATATCCTCTTGAGATGGATACCACCTCATTCTCTTCCTTCATCATTCAATACAAAACCTTCATGTCCCAACAACAGAACCATTTGTTGGCTCGCTTGTGCTCATCCAAAGTAATGTTGGAGGGTTGATGACCCAAGGTTCATCCAGAGTTGACCAACAAAAAACCTAAGGTGTTGACATATCAATCCTAATCCAAATACTAAATAAGTTCTAACTAGAGACGCCATGAGAATCACAGAGACCATCTAGTCTTGTGTTGGTGATGAAGGGTTAATTACACAAGGAATCCATTCGGGTTGACATTTATGCATTCCATTGAAATGTGTTTAGAAGACTTAACAACATGTAACAGTAATGCATACATTCATCAAACACATGTTCAACACTTCAAAGGATAGGAATCACTGCAACTTTTATTATATTCATTCAACTAGTAACATACATATCCCAAGAGATGCATCATTTATCAAAAACAGCACTCTGTGCTCTCATACATTCTCATAGTAATTCATTACATGGCATTATGCACTTTCTCTCAGACTCTGAAGGTATTACAAAACTAGACTCTTTTCAAAACATATCCATACTCATCTCTCAATCGAGAGAGCTCAAAGCTACCCAAAGCATCGACCATGGCAGTAGCGATCTCTAAAGAAACAATCAACAACAAAGTGATCAACTCACTAGCTAACCAGCCCCTTCTCTATCGTTGTTTCTCCCTTTTGTTTCCTTCTCTGCTTTGGCACTCTAGCACTTTCAGTTTTGCTCCACTCACTTTTTTGAATACCAATATTGCATGCTTTTGTCACCTACATGCAGTCCATGTATGCTTTTTGGAGTCGTGTTGGTGTTAAATACCTTGCTAGCTCATCCCTTAACTGCTCCATGATATCTCATGCTGCATGAAGTAATCATTAAGGAATATTTCTTGGAGATTTTTTTCTTGATTTTGGTGTTCATGAAGTATCTTCTTAATATTTGGAGTTCATAGAAGAACTTGAATTAGCATGCATAATAGAACTTGGACTAGCATGTAGACTTAATGTCATACATTGTGCAATTGTTGGCATGCACACAATTATGTTTGTGCATGCGCGCAATCCTTATCCCAAAACTATGGGTGCCGACACAACAATGGAGGGAGAATTATGGAGTGTTTTTGGAGCTATTGAAGACTTAAGGAGAAATTTTTCATGCTTGCAAAAGAACCAGGTTGTCAAGCCTAAATAGTGAACTCTTGTGTGAGTTGCACTATAACAAAAAGTGATTGTTGTTTATTGTTGGTAGTTTTCCTAGTAGTGAGTTTCCTTGAGTTCCCAGTAGAGATATTCATGGTTACCTAAGCCAGAGAGACCCTGATAAATGAATGGGACACTCGATGAACTGAGGGTAGTAAAGGGGTACATTTTTTGAGTTGGACAAGTCAAGAGGAAATTGGTATAGTTATAGGAGAATGCTAGTGGGTTGTTTGATATCTGAGTTGTGAGTGGATTGTGAGAGACACCCTCTTTTGTGGATTCCTAGCCCCAGCTCAGGGGTGACTTGATGTTTATATATAGAATAGAAAGTCTATGGTTGAGTGGAACGTCTATCCCAAGCAGCTCGTTGCACAATTGTTCTAAAAAGATCGGTGTTTATCTATGTTATGTGTTATTTTTTGAGATAAATTGTTGTGTTTTAACTCAGTGTATGTGAATGGTTTATATATTTTTGTGTATGGAATTAATTAGTTTCACTCGTGTTTATTTTAAGATGTTGTAGATTCTTTTAAATAAATGTTAGAAGAATGGTTAAATATGTGTGTGTATTCTTGTAGTTGGTAAGCTACAGGATTAGTTAACAGAAAATTTTGAATTTATGTGTATTTCCACAAGTAATGGACCTCAATTGGCCTAGGATACATTACACTTTGCATATTTTGAACACATTCATCTCTGTTTTGTTCTCCATTTTCTTGGTTGCCTTCAATGCTCATTATGTTATTCTTCTGCTCACAAAATGTCCTCCATCTTTCATTTCGGAGGGCCAAAAAATTATTATTTTCTTGAATATCTTCAATATTTTCAAATATTTTCTTTACATATTCAAAATTCTGAGCACCTTGAAATAGGATGTCAAATGAACACCTCTCGTGACAATATGACTTTGAATATCTAATCAATTTGCAATGTTCCTTGATAGCAACATTTGGGTCGTGCTTTTAAAATTAACACAATGTAACCAAATGTTCTCTAATTGATTTACCTCTTTCCTTGCATTATTAGTGTTCAACATAGTATAAATTCCAAGGTTTATAGGAAAAGAGGGTCATAGCTTCTTTGAATTCAAATTCAAGGCACGAGTTATTCATGTAGATAATATCTAGAACGGTATTTATCTTAACACCAACCTGTCAAGCACATATTTTGGCAACAGATGAGGGGTTATTGCACAACCATATACTCTAATATAAGATAAATTCTTGTTGAAATACTAGTCTCCCATTGATCAGGGGCTCAAATTTTGCTCAAAAATTCAAAGTTCTCGGAATCACTTCAAACCGGACGAGAGCGTAGGCCTCGTCGTTTTGAACCCAACGCAACTTGTTTCGTCTCAAACGGACATCGAGAGAGAGAGATATTGCAATATGTTCGTCAAGTCAAACAGGTAAAAAATTTGATGCTGACTGTACAGTCCGTACAGTCTGTACAGGCTGACGTGGCAGGGACGTACAGATCGTATGATGATGTGGCATCTGATGACATGGTAGAATCTGGTTGGTTGTTGAAGGAAAATGATGTGTCGACACGTGGCAGTTTTCTGGTCAATGATTGGGTGCCACGTGGCCCAATCGTGGGCTGCCACGTGGCACCCTGGCATTGGTTGATTGGTTGATATGTTAAAATGTATTGGAGTCCGTGGGGTTTGACCCCCGGACCTCCCCACAGGCGTAAAGCTCTAATAAAGAATGCCGACCAATATGCCCACACTATGTGACTTAACATATAATTGTTTGCATTGTTTTTAAAATCATATGATTATACATATGGGCGGGGGTCGGGCCGGGGCTTAGCCCCGACCCATGGTCGTATAGTCATTTCATATGGCCATTGTATATATATGCGCGTGGTTTCTATGCAACACGTGGGTTTTGAAAGTGGTTTGAACGGTTAATGCTTTGGCACATGGTTATATGTCAACATTTCATATGACCCTAGTTAAGTGCGTGGGAAGTTAGAACGGTTCAACCGTTTAGCCCTTTTACCAATGCGCGTGGTCACATGATTCTCATACGCCCAGGTGCTAGGCGGTTAGGGGCTGGCGCGCCCTTAACCATCCTATGGTTTGCACCGTTGGCGCGGTTGCGTTCGGTGCTGGGTTTTCATGCTTTAAATTGTGTGTGTGCCAGGTTCATTTGAAAAGGGTGCAATTTGTAGATGCAGAGACAGCAAGCTTGAAGGGGGAGACTTCTAGGAGGCCTAACTTCTTCGTTTTTTGACCGATTGAGGTGTCGAAAGAGCCCAGACAGGGGTTTTTGGACGCTCTGAAGCCATTGGAGCAGTCAGTTTGTCAGTTTGAGCATTGTAAGACATGTTTTTGAGCACTTTTGAGTAATTAATAATAATGATCCATTGGAAGCTGGACCAGGAGATGTATCCCAAGAGAGGGGTGAACTCCTTTATCAATTGCTATGTTTATGTGCTTATGTTCATTGATTATGATGTTGTCTATGTGTATTTTTCATAAGTAATCCCTTAATCTATGTGTTGCAAACTAATCCTTTTTCTTTAAACACATAACATTTACATTGCAAATAATTTCAAGTATTTCAAGTCTTCTTCAATTTTAGATCAAGTTGGTATCAGAGCACTGGTTTTTGAAGACTTGATTGTTTGCAAGTTTTGTTTCTGATGCTCGCAAGGTTGAAACTCACAAGAGGAGAAGGTCAACTTGTGGAGCCAAGTTCTCATCCGACAAGGAGGAAGCATATACCATCACCGCAAGTTTTAGGGAGACATTCACCTAGCATGGCTCATGCAAAAAGTCATGAACGTGTTCCTGCCGAAGATGAAGATCTCAGAAAGGTTGTCATGGAGATGAGAGAGATGATGAAGATCTTGATGGAAAGGAACATATTGTCGCAGGGTGAAGGCTCCAACCCTTGAATGCATAAGGGAGGTAGTGGTGACAAAACTCCAGACGGAAATGGAGGGAATGGTGCTTCTCCACCACCCTCTCCTCCATCATCATCTTCTTCTTCTTCTTCTACCAGTTCGAGACCTCTTTCGAATTCTCCAAAGGGGCATGGTAAAACTCCTTCACAAATTCCTTCATTAAAGCTTGATATAAAATTTGAATTTCCAATATACAATGGAGAAGTTAATGCTGAGAAGTTAGATAATTGGATACGTCAAATTGA
>ML791500.1:232616-244270 GCA_009831015.1 Picea engelmannii | reverse complement strand
GCAGTCGATTTGTCAGTTTGAGCATTGTAAGACATGTTTTTGAGCACTTTTGAGCAATTAATAATAATGATCCATTGGAAGCTGGACCAGGAGATGTAGCCCAAGAGAGGGGTGAACTCCTTTATCAATTGTTGTGTTTATGTTCTTGTGTTCATTGATTATGTTGTTGTCTATGTGTATTTTGCATAAGTAATCCCTTAATATATGTGTTGCAAACTGATCATTTTGTTTTAAACACATAACATTTACAGTGCAAATAATTTCAAGTATTTCAAGTCTTCTTCAATTTTAGATCACCCATTTCTTTAATTGTGTTTATAGTCTCTTGGGTAAATCTAGGAGCTAGTTGGTTTAACAACAAAGTATATAAATGAATCATTAAGTTATCATAGATATCATAGAAATGGTTCCTACACTTGTGACTCTAGAGTATGGAACAATATATGTGTACATTCACTTGGGCAAGTGACCAATTCCATTTCATCAATGGAAATGGGGTCTTAGCAAAAACTGCATCCACCAGGTAAGCAGACATGAAAAACCCTACACCATAACCAAGGGGCTATTCCAATGCCTTCTTAACTTTCAATTGAATATTAGCTGACAAAATCGAGGCCCAATTAAATATTACCCTTTTTTATAAATCTGGTGCATAAGAAGAATCCATTCTAATTTGAAATGTTGAGGATCATTTTCACCATATAATCTACAAATCATAATAATTTCTAATATGTAGGGTCTTTTAAAACTATGAATGTGATATAACCTATTTTATTTGTCCTTGAATGACACAGTATCATACCACCAACCTCTAACTAAGCCAACCATATCTAATTCCTCGTCATCTAGTTATTTAACTTTAAAATCATCCAAAAAATGTTCATTCAAGTTTATTTCAGGTAGATCTTACTTATACATATCAGCTAAGTCTTCAGGCCTAAATGACCCTACTACAAGATGGGATGCATTAACTATTATGCAAGTTTTAACATCAACATGTTATACATATCAGCTAAGTCTTCAGGCCTAAATGACCCTACTACAAGATGGGATGCATTAACTATTATGCAAGTTTTAACATCAACATGTGAGAATATCCAGCATACCATGTCATAATATGGTAAAATGGTTGGTCTTGCAGCGACTTTTTGAAGCTTTGACTTTCTGATATCCACAAGTATATATGCATCTACTTCATCTTCATTAGAAAAACTCCCATTCTTAAACATTTCATGAATTTGACCCCAATCTAAGTAACCCATGTGCCCTGTGTTGGGAGTTGAATCTAAAAAGAAAGTCGAAGTGGGGTTTTTATCCTCATCAAACTCTTTTCCTTCTAGGTCCTCGGCCTTTGGTTGCTTTTCCTTTACTTTTTTCATAATATTGTTTGTATAAAACACAGTTGCATGGAAAATTATAAACCTCGAATAAACTTCAGAAAATATGAACCTATTTCAATTATACAATAGAAACTAGTGGTTTCCTCTTACCAGAGATTATAGCAGCTTAAAAATTGATTTTACAATAAAATTTGGTTCAAATTTTATAATGTATTGAAAGTTAATTGAAATAAGTTCTAGACATTCAGGATCTGGACTAGCGGGATTTATCAAAATGTACTATTAAATGAAATCCCAGATCTATATGCCAAGTCAACATGCCACATCGGATTTTCGTGTCAACAACACTAATCTGCAATGCCAAAATATTTTTAAAAATTTCCTTAAAAATCCACATCAAAATAGGAATCTGGATGATATACAAAGATTGATGTTTAACGATAGTTGTCGTTCATATGCTAGATGTATTGTTTGAAGAGAGAAACCCGAAATCTGGAATTTGAGAGATCCATTAAAATGATGTTTAATACAAAAGTATGGATCCGAGAAAATTAATTCCTTGAAGAAGCTAATAAATCAAACCAATACTAAATTTTAAAAATCATCTAAATTTGAAAAATCATAAAAATTGAAAAGACAAAATCTTACAAACAAGGATAAATAGGAACTAAAAATCATTTACAAACTGTCTGAATGCAAAATGAATAATAATATTCCATAAAACAATAAGAAAAAATTGTAGGCCTCCCATTATTTTATTAAAATATCAAACAATAATGCGAGTTGTTGTAGAAGCCACAACACATCCCTTGCATTAGAATTTGAAGAAGAATAATGCCTAAAATCAATCTATCTAATTTGAACTAGAAATAAATAAACCTAATCAATTTTCTTCCCTTTTGAATTTAGAATGTCCCATTTTTCCCACTATTCAACTTCCATTTCATACATTTCCACTCATTTCTCTCTTATTGGGTGCTTCCTCCAACTTATTTAGGGCTTCTTCACAAATTCACATTTGCTCTATGATCTCTCCCTTCTACAAAGATAAATCCACATGCTTTCATTCATTGAAGTGTTACCCTCTACTTCAACATATATGTTCATAATGCACCCTTCAACATAGAACCTTCCCAATTAGCACTATCACTCACATTCTTTTTTTAACTAACTAAATCACTTGCATGGTTATGCAAAAATACATTACATTTTTCCATATCATGATTACTAGGTCCACATAATTTGCATACCACTATTCCTATAATACAATTGAACACTAATGGGCATTGCTCATACAAAAATACATTACTATTCCTATAATACAATTGAACACTAATGGGCATTGCTCATACAAAAATACATTCTCTTGTCTTGTTAGCACTATAATCACTAGAATAGAAATCGGTGTACCATCCATTTACTAACCTATATTTAGGGATGATTTTAGGGGCTAAATTTCGCTCATGGGCTAATTTTCCATGCTTGTTCCAAAAAAAAGATTCGCTTTTCTAAAATTTATTAGCCCAAATTCTATAGAATAAAATCATCTTACCTTAAAAATAGCCCAAATTTTATAGAAGCTATACAAAATCCTTATAAATTTGAATATTTTTACAAAAATATCGCCCACATTTTATAGTTTTCATATTAAAGACTAGTAAGATTCGCCAAGGTTTCTACATTTTGAGATAAATTTCCATCCTTAAAATTATCCTTGCCTATATTTTGTAAAACTCACAATTGTGAAATTATTGCATTTATTAGTGCTCCTTATACAACCACTGTGTATGGAATCAACCCTATGGATTAACAACCCATAACCAACATGTGTGTTTAGATTTGGTTTCATGGCCTTGACATGTTTGGCAGTGAATGGGCAGTCCACACAGTGATGGGCTATAGTGAAATCAAGGAGGTCATGAGGTCAATCAAAATGGTTTTAGTGCAATTTAATCAAGAAAGACACATAGCAATATAGAGGGGCTTGATTCAATCAAGAAGGGGTTGATATATATGCACTCTATATATGTCTATCTTTCATATACTTAATACATATATAATAATGTCTTCGAAATGTTTTTGTAAATCTTGACATTGCTTACGTACTATATTTAAAAACATTTGCATTGAAGTAAATATTGAGGCAAACAACTTGCAATGCAAAGTTAGGGGATTAAATATTAGCAAAGACAATTGAGTGGTTGAATGAGGGATTGGGGGAGGGGAGATTAGGACAAGCAAGGCCTTTTTTGAGTAAGAAAATTACCTTGGATAGCCTTTAACATCAAAACCTAAATGTACATGTGGGTTTCATTGAGTGTTATGGAACCATGCACAACTAAATCCCCACTTGAACCAAATAAATGATAATAGAATTTATTTGAATTCAATCATCAATTCTTTTTAAAATGACCCCAAAGTATTGTGAGTAAAGTAGAAATTATTTTATGTCTTACCCTTTTCACATTCTCAAATTTTCGCCCTTCTTAAAATATTTCTACGCCAACATCCATCTTTAAATACTTCTTCTTATAAGTAACACAATAAATTCGAAATCAAAATGACTCAACATCTTATGACATTGTAATATTATATTTTGTTTTTAAATAAAAAATTCTTTCAAATAATTCAAAGTTAATTTCTTATAAAAGTAACTTGTTTTATCCTCTCATCTTTCTTCATACCAAGCAAAATAAATATAACAAACTTTATACTTATTCCTACAAATTGTTGGCCCTTGACCAAGTTTTGGGAGTTTTTTTGGTCATATTGACCTATTTTGAGACTTAGACAATTGTCGAAGGAGGAGCGCAAGACGGAGCGGAGATCACAGGATCTCAGCCCACTTTTGGGTCCATTTTGGGTTTTTGGGAATATGTAACGGGATTGAGATATTGGCCCATGGGTTTTACCCATGCTTAGGCCTATTTTGTATGTATAAATAGTAAACTAGTGAGCTAGAGGATAGATCGGCATCTATGTGATGTATGCTAAGTGCAAGTAAGGTTTGTAAGTGCTTTGTGCCTATATGAGACTTGCAGGGCTAAGTGCAAGTCATTGTAGGAAGTTGGAAAAGGCTTTGTGTTGTAACGCAAGGAAGAAGGATCTAGCGAGCTGCGCAGATATTATGTCATGTGCGCAGTAGGGTTTTGATGGCTCTGTGCTTGTAACTGATTGAAGACGCTAATAAAGAAGAAGAATTGGTGGATGTAGCCCCAGGGTGGGGGTGAACCACGTAAATACTATGTTGTGTTGCTTTGTGCTTGTCTCAATGTGTTTATGTTCCAATTTTGCTAAGTGCTATGAGATGACTGAATAGATCTGCTTATGCTTAAAGTGTTAATGATATGTAGGATGTTAGATCGGATACACATGAATAGGCTTAGTGCCTGATCTATTAGATCTGATGTATTTTACCGATGCTAAGTGCTCAAATATGTTAGATGAATGTGAATGGTGCGAGGCCCTGTGTTATCAGTGAAGTGGATATTGATTGCATATTAAAGAACCAACAATTTTGAGTTCTTTATTAAGTGTTAGAATCACATATATGTATCCCAACTAAGGTTGCAAACACCTAAGTCTTGCAACCACCAGTCCCTCTACCTTTGGTGAGACTTCATCTGCTTCGCAGGTGTTGTCAAAAGGGTCGGTAATTAGGGTTTTGTTGGTGCGTTGTCATAGTGTTGAACCCCAAGTATGTCCCTGTGCCAACAAATGGTTTTGTTGTTGGGACCTAAAACTGTGATTGCTGGGAACTGAGAATGAGGAAGCTCTGTGCAAAGATTCATCTTGAAAATGTGAAATCTCTATGCGTAGATATGTGCCCTAGTGCACAGTATTCTACTTAATCTATAAAACTTTGTACTAAAGAAAGAAGGTTATATGAGAGAAAGAAGCCTGATCTGAAGAGAGAAGGCCAGTTCTGAAAGAAAGGAGGTCGGATCTATAGAAAAGAAGAAGGATCTGAAAGCTTTGTGCTCCAAGAAAGGTAAAAGCGAGAAGTTCTGATTGAAAGAGGTAAGATCTATAAGCTTTGTGCTATGTTAAAGGTAAGAATAGTTAAAAGTTCTTAGATCTGAAATATTTGTGCTCTGTAAAAGTAAGAAAGGTGGAATTTATTGTTTCTAGAGTATGGATCTAGGTCTATTTGATAGGTTTTGTCCTAGTTTGAAAGCTAGGGTGTTAATAGATTAAAGAATATGTGATATGAATAGATCTGATAAGAATAATGAAATATATGTTATACCTACGCATAGAAAGAATGCTTGGACTAATAAATGGATGCAGGATCCTAGAAAGAATTTGTTGCAGGTTCACTACCATGATCCTAGTGTGCAGTACAGAAAAGGTTGGGGATCATTTAACAGAAAGTGAGGATTAACCCTTTGTTACAGTTGTAGAAAACCAAGACATCTTGCTAAGGAATGCCCTGACAGAATACCTATTTGTCTCTGTTGCAAATCCATGGACCATGAAGTGTTGGATTGCCCTAGAATGATCGCTAAGCTTGAAGGAATGAATCTGAATCAAGGAAACCTTAAGGGGGATCTAGAAAAGGCAGAACTCCATCAAGAATCAGAGAAGGTATTGATACAAGTGAAAGAGACCCTGAATGACCACCGACATGTTAGCTTATCATAGATCTTCAAAGAGAAGGAATGCATTGAAGCAAGAATAGGGCACTTCGACATTGACTATGTCCTAGATGAAGAAACACAAATGAATATTATGCTAGAAAGAACCTGTGAAGCTATAGGAAGACCTGCTATAATCCCTTCCCTAGGAGGAATAAGTGTATTCAGAGGAAAGCTAGTAAACCTATGTGGAAGGCTCGCTTAGATACCTATGACTGTCAATCAAGCTTCAACAGAAGAGGACTTTGAGATTATTAAATTTGTTGAAGACAGAGCCTTGTTTACCATGCTAATAGGAAAACCTTGGACTCATAGAGATCAAGCCAGAAGAAAGGAGGAAGAAGAAGTTTTGGAACAGAAGAAGCAAGAGTTAAAATACTTTATGACCAAAAGGATCGTGCACTCGATTGAGGAACAAAAGAGCAGATCGCAGATAGTTAATACTAGCAACTCGGATGTCGAGGCTAAGAGAACACTGGAGGATCCTCAGAAGATTGAATTATGTATCCCAGACAAGGAAGAAGTATTAGACAGGAACCCTAGGAAAAAATTTCAGCAATTCTAAGTAACTAAGACCAAAGAAGAAAAGACTTAGAATGATAAAAGCATTACCGAGACGAAGCTCACTGGAAAGAAGGCTAGAAAGTTAAGAAAGAAAAGGACTAATACTGAAAGGTTAGAGGAGGTTCTAGAAGAGACCTCGTAGAAAGACAAATTGCAGAATTGGAGCTTTGTCGAGATATCAGAACAACGACATAGAATACTTCACCATGACAAAGCAATATAGTCGTTGGACTGATATATCTGTTCGAATTCCGCTCCAAATGGGCACAAAAGCAATAAAGAGGCATCATCAAACTGTTGGGTCACGCCATAACGGATCGAACAGGAGTTAATGAGGGTCATGACCGTTGTGAGCCAACCATTATTGACTCACCTATTTAGCTCGTCGTGCCATGCACGAAGAACACTTTTTCCAAATCGCGAATTTGAGCTCGCAACCTTGATTAAGATTGTCCAGTGATCATTATTCTCTTGCTTTCCATCTGACTTTCGTGTCTACATTACTTTGTGAACTTGATATTATGAAACCTGAGCGCGTATGTCCAAGGAGCTTAGCACACTTGAAGAATCTGCGAAGGAAGCACTCGTTGATCTCAGGACCGAGAAATTCATGTCGGAAAGAAGGATGACTGCAGTTGTGCAAGCATCATCGACAGGAGGAGTCCAAGATTCTCCATCGACTGCTCACAAAGAAGGAAATTCCATAATCGCGACAAAGAAGAGAATGGATCATATAGATGATCTTGCGGATGCCAAGTTGATTCTGAGCATATTACCTGCGTATATACCTCCTTTGAGAAGTGCAATGAACAGAGACAACATGCCCAGGGATTTTGAGTATGCTTTGGTCACTGCGTACCTCCCGAAAGGGGTGCGCGTAGTTCATGTCGACTAGGATAAGATCACAACATTGAATTTTAGCAACTTCAACCTCGACGACAGAAAGGATTACAGAATGCTCGCCCCGCATAAGTATTTGACCGGGACTAAAGGAAAGAACTCCAATATTACCCCGTAGTCATGGACCCAGAACCTCGTGCAGTCCACACTTCTCAATGTGATGAATATCCTGCACTTAGGCAGGCACCAGGAAGTGAATGAATGTGTCAAATTATTGTTGTCAAGTTACCATGGAGGATAATTATGGTTGAACCGCCACTTCATTGTGGATCCAACCTTGATCAATTGGATCATCGGGCTTAGCATGCAAGGCCCCGACTCACAGGATATTTACCCTGGAAAGACCTCAGACTGAGCATTAGCGTAGAGGATCAAATAGACTTATGGAGATGTCAAGAAGGGCATGCGAGGCTACAAGGTAGCCTCTATCCAGAGCGGCACAGTGCGCCTTGCATGTCATTTGATCACAGGCAAGCTAGTTCGCAAGAATCGGCCCACCCAAGTGACTGGATTCGTCGTTGACCTTGCAGGGAAGTGTGCAGAAGGCCTTCATATGAATTGGGCACAATACCTGGTAAAACAGTTGGAACCGGATTGCAGGGAAGCATAAGACAAAGGATATGAGTTCCACTTCAGCTGGCTTCTCATACTAATCGCATTCATTGCATGGGAGATGTCGGGAGGTGTGACCTTCCTAGACATCGATCCCTTTGAACCATTGGCCGTGAAGTTTAGTACCCTATGGTACTTGAATGATATGAACAAGCAATGGCATTCAAATGTCGTCTTCCACACTTACTACAACCAGTTGAAAGTATCCATCCAATCTAAGCCTCGTATAACCTTGAATACTCTCCACAGGTTTCGACCCCTAATGAAGTTCAGCGTGGACCGCCACTTCATTTATATAACAGCACACGTAGATGGCCATAAGCAGCAGTTGCAGTCCTATTACAAGATTACGAAGGAATATTTAGAGGAAATCACCAAGGAATGGTCGGTGGACCTCCTTATCCTAGCCAACCCTGCGGAGTTGTCCAATGTAGACAGTCCGGAAGCTGCATAGGATACACCTGGACCTAGTAAAACAAAGAAGCCTGAAGAAGTTCAGGATATAGACAACACATCCGTGAAGACTGCGTCTATGTCACCAGAACAAGAAGGTGTTGGTGAAGAGATCGGTGAGGAAACATCGTATAAGGATGAGGAGGACCCCTCGAAGAAAAGAAAGGTGTCCCCCCATAAGCCTTCGTCCAAAAATAAAACGAAAGCAACCAAGACCATGTTCGAGACTGTCCTCACCCAAGATGACTTTAACTTCATCATCGCTGCATTGAACGACGCTTCTCTAAAGATTGCAAAGAAGCAGGAAGCTAGGAAAGAGGTGATGTATAGTCGAATTGATATAGAGCTCCAAGGAGTGCAGCGGGCACTTCAGTCAAGGCGTGCAGTCTCCATCATGCCCCTGTCAGTTGGAACACCAGAAGAAGGAGATGAGGCAGCTCAACTCCACCAAATCCCGGATTCAGTCGAGGCTCGACTTCAAAAAGCACAAGATGAAGCAGAGAAAGCCATCCAGGCTTTGACACAAGTATATGGAGTACTTGTAGAACAGCGCAGTGCTACAGAACAAGAAAAGAGTTCTCTCCAAGAAAAATGGAATGATGAGAAAGCACAGCTACAGCAAGGAAAGGAACAGTTGTTGGCGGAGAAACTAGATCTAAAGGAAGTAGTCAACAGAGCAATTCACTCTGTGACATTCATTGAGGTACATACCGAAGAAATAATCCCACAGCAGGTGGCACAGCTTGAAGACGTGATCCAGAATCTACAACAACACATCACAGATCTAGAGCTCTGCATTTTACCCGAAACTCCATAGGAGGTAAGAGACCTAAGGGAAGCAACTGCCCACAGTGAAGTTGACAGATTAAAATCTCTTTCCTTGGAATGAAATTAGTTGAGTAACCGGAGTGCCCAGGCATACGAGAACCTCACGGAGAATCCAAAGTTCCAGGCATTGGAGTCGCAACTCCAAGAAGAAAAGCAGCACGCTAATACGTTATAGGTGCAACTGAAGGCCTTGTCACCAGTGGAAATAATGAAGTAGTCTTAAGAGAAACGCACTGCCCAACAATAGATCCATATGATTCAGAGTAAAGTAATGGAAGTCACTCAACGACTTCAACCAGTGCAATAAAAGGCATGACAACTGTTCACTGAAGTTGAAAGCCAAGGAGTCGAACTGGAATAGATCATAATCACCATAGAACAACGCTTAGAAGGGCCAATGAAAGACGATCCAGGATTTCACTGAGTAAGAGGTCGTATCACTACAACAGGTCGAAGCAGCTCGAGCCAAGCTTGAATCATTTGAGGCAGAATTGCTCAGACCAGAGTGACTCGGGATGAGTCACAGGTGAGTGTTGGGGGCATGTTGGCCCTTGACCAAGTTTTGGGAGTTTCTTGGTCATATTGACCTATTTTGGGACTTCGAAAGCCGCCAAAGGAGGAGCACAAGACGGAGAAGAGATCATGGGATCTTGGCCCACTTTTGGGTCCATTTTGGGTTTTGGGGAATATGTAACGAGATTGAAATATTGTCCCATGGGTTTTACCCATGCTTAGGCCTATTTTGTATGTATAAATAGTAAGCTAGTGCTAGAGGATAGATCGGAATCTATGTGATGTATGCTAAGTGAAAGTAAGGTCTGTAAGTGCTTTGTTCCTATATGAGACTTGCAGGGCTAAGTGCAAGTCATTGTAGGAAGTTGGAAAAGGATTTTTGTTGTAATGCAAGGAAGAAGGATCTAGCGAGTTGCGCAGATATTTTGTCATGTGCGCAATAGGGTTTTGATGGCTCTGTGCTTGTAATCGATTAAAGACGCTAATAAAGAAGAGAATTGGTGGATGTAGCCCCAGGGTGGGGGTGAGCCATGTAAATACTATGTTGTGTTGCTTTGTTCTTGTCTCAATGTGTTTATGTTCCCATTTTTCTAAGTGCTATGAGATGAATGAATAGATTTGCTTATGCTTAAAGTGTTAATGATATGTAGGATGTTAGATCTGATACACATGAGTAGTCTTAGTTCCTGATCTGCTAGATCTGATGTATTTTACCGATGCTCAGTGATCGAATATGTTAGATGACTGTGAATGGTGCGAAGCCCTTTGTTATCAGCGAAGTGGAGATTGACTGCATATTAAAGAACCAACAGTGATGAGTGCTTTATTAAGTGTTAGAATCATAGATCTTCCTCCCAGCTAAGGTTGCAAACACCTGAGTCTTGCAACCACCCCTACCTCTACCTCGGGTGAGACTTCATCTGCTTTGCAGGTGTTGCCTAAAGGGCCGGTAGTTAGGGTTTTTTGGGTGGGTTGTCGTAGTTTTGAACCCTAGGTTTGCCCCTGTGCCAACACAAACCAATATACATTCTATTGTAACAAACTTGACGCTAAATCCCTACAAACCCATGACCATGTTTCACTTCTAAAAGTAAATACTCTAATTAAGCACGCAAAGCATTAACACATTAAAATTGTTTTATTTAACTTCACTCCAAGCATATGCAAGTACAAAGTTTCAAAGTATTATTTTGATTGTACCAACTTAACACAAAACCCTTAACATGGCCATAAATTAATATTTTTCCCTAACATTCATAGTTATTGAACTTGGTCGGGTTGACATGGACCCATTGGTTCCACATGATTGAATGAACAAAACAAAACCTAGACCCATTGCAAGTAGCATGAGCTAGATCTTATTAGCTAGCCCAACCCAAATATCCTAAACTAGGTGTGATATAGTGGACCTAACAAAAACACTAATAAGCACATTGGCCCATAGAAAACCCACACAACATTGAAAAATCCACCATCCCTTAAAAGTTATAAATTTGGTTTCTATGGCATTTCAAGCTCATTCTTGCTCATTTCTCATTGGCATTTCCAGGAAGGGTTTTCAAATGTTGCTTGAATTTTATGCTAGGGTTTTTAAGAGCCTAGGGCCTAGTTTGTTATACTCATACAATTTTATTAGATTTTGTTATATGACTTAAGATTTGACTCTTGAGTCTTGACACTTGATAATTTGAATTTGGTTCATAAAGCATAATCTCGTGTCAATATCCATGTCGGTATTGAATTTTTATGATTGTCTATATCGTATGAAATGCTTATATATGTTTGATATATATATATATATATATAT
>ML791500.1:203554-222085 GCA_009831015.1 Picea engelmannii | reverse complement strand
GGAACAAGAACAGGTCCAAACACATCACTGTGTATCAACTCTAAGATCCCCTTTGCTCTTGTAGCACCAGATGGGAATCTTACTCGATTTTGTTTACCATATATGCAATGTTCACAGAAATCAAAATCCAAAGTGCAATTAGAAATACCTTCAACCATACCTTTACCGTGTAGTGTTCGAAGGCCCTTTTCTCCAATATGTCCCAGTCTTTGATTCCATAGCATGGTCTTCTTTTCAGGGATGATAATGGTATTGTCTTCTTTATTTGTCTGCTCAAAGACAACAGAACTGTTACACCCATTAGTATAAGTGCTTCCCAGCAACTTGTACAGAGTTCCACACCGAACTCCCCTCATCAACACCATTGCTCCTCGTACCATCTTGCAAGTGTTCTTTCCAAATACAGTATCCACTCCTGCATCATCCATCTTGCTTACAGATATTAGGCTCCTGGCTAGTTTTGGAATGTGCAGAACCCCAGGGAGATTTCTAATCCTTCCATCTTTTAGCAGCAACTTAACCCTTCCATTTCCCAATATTTTTGTTGTCGAGTCATCTCCTAGGAATACATCACCACCATCATATTTTTCATATTTAGAGAACCACTCCCTATGAGGATTCATATGGTATGATGCACCTGAGTCAATCAATCATACATCACAGTCTTCATGTGTACTTGTAGATGCTAGGTAAACATCACCTCCTTCTTCAGTGGAGGTTTTCGCCTCTGTGGAAGAGGTATTATCAGATCCCTTTGGTTTTTCAACCTTCTTAGACTTGCAATCTTTCTTATAATGCCCTATTTTACCACACTTCCAGCATTTCCTCAAATATTTTCCTGGAGACTTAGATCTACCTGTAGATTTAGATCTCCACCCAAAAGGCTTACTAGGGTTCCTGCCTTGGGTACGCCCTCTTACAAATAAAGCATCTGTGTTGTGACCATCCATGCTTTTTCACCTCATCTCTTCAGATAACAAGGATGCAACTACATCATCATACGTCAATGTAGATTGAGTGGTACTACCTATTGCTACAACCAGAGTATCCCAAGAGTCTATTAAAGAACATAACAAAGTAATGCATGTATCTTCTTCTGCAATCGTAATATTAACATAGCCAAGTTGACTTACTAGAGTATTAAAGCCATTTAGATGTTCTGTCACAGAATATCCATCTTCCATCCTAATATGATACAACTTCTTTCAAAGAAACAACTTGTTTACCAGGGACTTTGATTGATACAAATTCCCCAACTTATCCCATAGTTCCTTGGTTGTAGATTCTCCTGATACATTCAACAACACCGAATCTGCGAGGCAGAGCTGAATAGTACTCCTTGCTCTTCTGTCCAACTTCTCCCAATCTTCATTCGACATACCAGTAGGTGGTGTACTGGTAGTTTGTGTACTGGTAGGTTGTGTACCAGTAGCCTGTGTGCTAGTAGATGGTGTACTAGTAGGTAGTGTACCAGGATCCACAGCGATCCATTTTTCTTTGTCTACAAGAAGGTCCTCCATTTTCATCTTCCATAGCTCAAAGTTTTTACCGTTGAACTTCTCTATCTCGATTCTAGAAGAACTCACCATTCCTCTTTCTACACTCAAATCACCACTGCAAAAGCTCCCACTAAACCTAGGTTTATCACAGACCTAATATAAACTTGATCTATCAATATTGAGACAAACCCTCAATAACAAAGGCATCCCTCTGAAGCCAAAAATGAGCTCTAATACCACATGTAAGTTTTAAACCTGTGAAGTAAAGAAATGCATATAGATTCTTAAGCAAAACAGAATTTAATCAATGGCTCATACACAGAGAACACAGAGATTTTATACTGGAAAACCTTTCTTATATTCATTATGTTGAATTTCACCATTCACCATATAATATATACAATTTTTTTATGTATTTCGTAGATACCAAAACCCTAATCCCTTAATCTGGGATTAATTTACAAAACCGCTAAAAATAGCAAAAATCGCCTAAAACAAAATTTTGGGGCGCTGTCCCGGGCTACTGCCCATTGTCGAACGCTGCGCGTAACCAGGGGGGGCATACCTTCCCCCCTCCTCGGGGACCCCCCTAGGAAATCGCCTGGCGCACATGGCACAAATAGAGCACTAGTGTGAGGGATCGTCAGACATAGTTGTCATATCTGACGCGCCCACACACACACATGAAAAGAATATAACACATACCCAACATGATATTCATGCAATAAATCTGTGATCATATCAATAGTGGTATCATCCTAGTAATCTCCAACATTAGCAAGCTTAGGTGCTTGCTCTATTCCTATATTAACTTTCTTGATTTTGATTGGTTTTCCAATAAAAGGTAGTTCGACTCCTGGTCCTTCTATGTTTCATTGTCCTTTTGTTTTTGAGATGTTCACCTTCCTAGGATCATCGTCTTCATCAGCATTGATATTGTAACATCCTTGTAATTTCTGAAGAGGTGCAGTCCATTCATCCTCTTCTTGCTCCACAGGGAGGCTAGGTGCCTCCTCAAATATTTTTTGTCTTACAACCTATAAAGCTTGATCTACCATAGGGTACTAACTTTCAAACAAGAATGTAGCTACAAAGTTATGTGTCATACCTTACCAATCTGCAGTGGTGAGGTGTAGTTCCTCTTCAAGGTACCAATTGATAGACGTTGTGTCTAGAGTATTGATAAAATTATGCACCCACTAATCTTGAGGAATGCAGCTCCATGCCTCCTCACAATCTCACACATGGTTTTTCAGACAGCTTTGACCTGTGTACCTAACTTCTCATCCTTCGAATTGTTCTGGAAATCACATTGTCATCAAAGTGAGACATTGTATCCAGTTTGTGATGTTCCTTTTATGTGTTCCCCGCCATATTTCTGGAGTATCTTTCAAAGCCTCGTCTATTGCCAACAGTATCTGTTGTACTGGTACAGTTTCTTCAAATTCCAATAAGAAAGTTTCTAAGTGATTCAAACCATCAAGCGTGGGTAAATTACTTACTATTGTGTCGATCTCGCGAACTTATCTGGTCAATCTGGCACATTGTCATGCAGAAACTTCATACATCTTGTTCTTCCAGTTCTCTAGTGCTTCTTATGATTCTGATGAGCATGCACTCTCACTTCGCCAGCTTAAATTCCCATCTACTATAGGATTAATGTAATATTGTTGTCTCACGGTCAATTTGTATACATTCTCTAGCTCATATGTGCGGTCCTCTTCTCTGATGGGTTCTATGTATCTGGGACCTTCATCGGGATCCAAAGGTGTGATGACCCTAAGGCCATCTCCTTCAAACGTCATTCTTATTTTCTCCAAGTCAACAACACTAGAATTGTTGAAAGCCCAATCAATTCCTAACATCACGGGATAAAGACAGCTATCATCGACTATCTCAATCACCTCAAAGTCCACAAATGTTTTGAACCCATCGATGTCCACAGGGACATGTTTCAGTCTTCCAAAGGGGCTCACAGCCTGTTGATTGGGCATCCTGAGCCTGATAGGGGAATATATCAACTTAGGTTTTCCCATCAGTGCCCAGGTATGCTTCGTCATGACATTGACCTTCGATCCTAAGTTGAGGACCACATAATCTATATCATATTCTCCAATTTGAGCATTAAGGTGTAGTTCCTTATTTGTCCTTATCTTTTTGGATAGTTGATGTACTTCTTTATTTAGTAGAGGATCTACCTTTCCTATCTCATATCGTTTGATTAAGTTTTGGAGCTCTTGTATAGCACTCTCATCCTTTCTCAAATTAATACAAGTGCATAAAAAATCCATGAGTCTACTTACCTCTTTTCCTTCTCCAGGAAAAGAGGACTGATCAAAGGCCAGGGGCATTCCACATTCTCTCACTTATGGTTGTGCCTTTGATGAAGAAGCTTGATCTCTTCTAAACTATTTTCTTGCCTCTTCAAATTTCTTCTTCTCTCTCTTTGGATCAAAATCTTGTGTCTTCTCCACAACTTTTCTGACTCTTGATTGTTTTGTAGTCTTCCCTGGAGTCACCATGTCTTCTCCTATAGCAACGCCTCCTCTAGTGATAACAACAAATCTGGGATTTGCTCCATGAGGTTCTGTTGTGATTATATGTACTTGTTGGTTTCCTCCTTGTTTTTCCTTAAGTTTGGCTAACAGCACAGGATAGTCTTCTATGACATGTTCAAATGAATTACAGTAACTACAAGTGGTACAAGGGTTATGACAGTCCCTTTCCAAATGACCTGGTTGTGCACATTTATAACAAATGATCTGACCTCTACCTCAACTCATACCTCCTCCTCGTCCTCTTCCTCTGAATCCAAAACGAGATTGAAGTTTCCTCTTCAAGGGGAATTATACTGCGTAGTGTTCCCTTCTTGTTGTACTTTGCCTTGAATTTTGTATATATCCCTTGACCTTTCATGCATGAGGTAATAGGCCCGACAATCCCTATTATCATGCCCTACCGACTTACAGAACGTGCAATACAGATTTATGGGTGTTTGAACATATTTTTGCATGTAATAACATTCACCAGGGCGATGTCTATTTCTGCATACCTCGCACCAAGGTAGGGTAACTTGCTTCAAAGGGCTCGGAGCTCCAGAAGCCAAGTATTCATGAAACATGGGACAATGATCCTTGTCATGGCCTTCTAAATTGCATATGATACACCAAATTTCTTCTCTTTTATCTTTTCCCTTGTTTTTTTTCATATCCTCGACCTGTAGTGATAAGCTAGTTAGTTGACTCAAGATTTGACTCATACCTGAGATGGATTCTCCCATAGGGGCTAATTCTAGCTTCATGTAAATCTCTAGTGCCTCAGCCTACGAAGCGATATTTTGTTACATCAGAGGGACTATGATGTGTGGTAAAAGGGTAGCAATGAACCATTCCTTGTTCTGATCGTATGGGATCTGAAAAGTCATCCAACCCGTTAAGGTTTTAAGCCTCTGATCAAACTCCCAAACAAGTTAAGCTATTCTCTACTTGATTTCTTTCAACTTTGTAATGCATTGTGACTCTGACTTGGGTTTCTTGAATTCTGCAATTCTTGATCTCAATCAGTGGTTTAGGCTGTGCAATTCCTCGGACAAGTTTCATGTACCAACTCATTGCGTGGTCTCTCAAGGTAGTACTAAACTGAGCTCATTGAGAAGCTTCGTTGGTGACACTATTAATACTCCTTACAACTTCACATAGAAACCAGTGTTCATCAGGATCTTTAGATCCATCTCCTCTAAAGGTGGGTAACCTCATCTCATCTACCATAGATCCTCCTAGGTTTCTTGACTGAGTGTGCATTGAACCACTTGTACCAGTGCTCTGAGTGCTCTGATAACTTAGGTTACTCTAGTTAATTAATGTTGTTGAAACAACAGGGGGTGTAATAGCACTTACTTCAATAGTATACGCGGTCCTTGAAGTTTCTGACTCTTCTCGGCAAGGTTCTTCAGTCAACTCTTCTTCTTCCCTAGCGGACTCTAAATGTTCCTCGTTCAGAAACTCTTTTTCTTCTCCACTGTAGAAGCCTTCTTCTTTTGTTGGTTTGTGACTCTGCTCGAACAAGTTCACCAAAGGAACTTCTCGGAAGGTTCTCCCACTGCGTGTGTGCCCAATTTATGTGTCGTTGTCACTGTCTCAATTCTTTAACATTATATTTTTCAATCTAACCCACTACTGTATCTTCAATATGTTCTTCTCATGCAATAGCATCTTGATCTTCAGCTTCAAGAAGTGTAATTTTTTTCATCTAGGTCCTTTAAAGAAATATCTCTTTGCTTGGCTATATGATTCTACACTATCAATAACAAACTATGTGATATACCCTCCAATGATATTATCAAAATACCGATCTACTACTCTTGACACAACGTTATCAACTCTTTTGACCTTCTTGATCAACGTCGACGTCCAAACCACAGGCAGTCTAGATCTTATCTAAAACTGTGTGTCCACTAATCTAGCCAGCCACTCCTATATCTCCTTATGAATTCCTCCAAAGAAAATCTCATGTATATCAGTAAATATATACCTTCCCAACTATTCTTTTGTGCTAATATTAGGGTTCTTATTCTGATCTTTTGTGAATTCCTTTTCTTGTTCTTCTATCCACTTCTGAATATCTGTCTTCGATGGAAACCACCTTGATATTCCCTCAAGAATATCCTGATCCCGGTAATGGAACCATTTTTTGGCACAAGGGTAGACCTAGGGTTCAGCTCCAAGAGCGCACCAGCAATCGCTAACTACTAGCCCTTTCGGCAACACCTGCAAAGCATATGAGGTGTCACCCGAAGTAGCAATAGGGGGTTGTAGGAAACAGGTGTCTACAACTAGAGGAAATGAAAGTGGAATCAAGGAAATCGTGCATGGAGATCATATTATTCTATTCCAAACATAAACCTACTTCTCACAATTATATATCATATCTAACATACTAATGCATCATCAGAGTAATAGAGCAAAGAACACAGCATCAATCACACACAAAAACATGATATATGTGGTTCACCCTCTCCCTAGGGCTACGTCCATAGAACTGTGATTTATATTATATTAGGTGAAAGCTTACAGTTCTATCTGCGCTCTTAGCTTGCAGATATCTTTCCTTCTCTCTTTTCTCTATATCCCCTCCCTGCACACCCAGCTGCAGGGTTCATCTTTTCACCCAGCTGGAGATCTTACAACATAGACTTCTCTCACCACACAATACTCCTCTCCCATTAATAATAACAATCACTCATCATCACATAATCGAACTAATGATGACCCCATCCCAGGTCCTCTTGACATTTATTTATACATTACAATAACTCACCGACAGCCTTAAGTCGAAGCCTAGGTGTCAAAATCCTAGATGCCAAAACCCTAGGTCAACTTGACCCACTTTTCCAGGCTTCTCCAGCCTCTCTTTCCTTCTTTCCCGCGAGGTGCTCCAAAGCATCTATTGGTGGATTTTTTTCGCTTGCTGAGTTTTCAATGATCTGTCTTCCTTGATGATCTGTCTTCCTCGATCTCCTCATCCAACAACTCGCTTTCTCTTACTTCACTCTGTCTCTTCTGATCTTTTGCTCACTTCGACCATGTTAGCACTAGGAGTCGCCTTCTGATTGCAAGGACGGTAAGCCCAGTACCCATCAGATTATATGTGAAAGTATGTGTTTTTTGAAAGGTCAAATGGAAAAACTCGAAATGATAATATCCTAACTCATAAACAAGGCTAACATGTACCAGAAAATAAGGTCTTGACTAACTTCAACTAGTAGTTTGGGAGTAAATGTGGATAGAAAGAAGACTTGAATGAGAAGAATGTAAGGGATATTGCAAACATCAAGTCCACAAGAGCCTAAGGAAGAAAGTTTCTTAAAACAAGATCTTCTTGAAATCAGAAACTAAGGAGCTAAATAAACACCATGACAATAAAATGATCAAACATCCATCATATCATTACCACAGTTATCCATATGAAGCCTTCAAATATGAACGTTTAGCATTAGAAGCAGATAGTCTGAAATGAAAGACGATTTCTATTAGTCAAAAAGTCTTAAGTCCAGTACACACTAGATCACAGTCACTTCATCCAAAATATTACAGTTTGGGGAGCCTTGCTCAACCATCTGAACCCACTAAAGCAATTGATCTATCTATTTATAACAAGAAAAGGAGGCAACAACTAGAGGTACGAGCTGGCCTCTTTTCCTTAAAAATCTCTAAACATTTATTTATTCTAACAACTAAGATAACAGCGTATGCTATAAAATAGGGAAGTGTTGGTGACTAATCCAATTGTGCTTCTAACTGCTTTGATCCTCTTTTGTTGCTCAACTCTTGTTTTTCCATGTGTCCCTTTGGAGCCTGTAGTTTTCCTCTGAATGCCAACTGCTACTTATGTCATTTACTCCATCATTAACTTATCCAAAATTGTTGTCCTAGTCTTCCTAGATCCCTGGTGTTTGTTGGTAAACTTCCTTGTGTAGCAACTCTGGGTAGTGCACCTAAAATGTAACAAGGAGAGAAGGTAGTGCCTCTATGCTATGTATGTGTGTAAATTGGCTCCCTGTCAAATATTATGTAGCGCCTATAGGTAGCACCATTTTGTTGCACCCATATACCAATTCTTCCCTTTGTGTAATATTACGCAACGCTTTATGTAGCGCCATTGTGTGCAGCTTCGGTTCTCTGTAAGATATTACGTAGTGCCTGTATGTAGGGCTACTTATGTTGTGTTTGCATACAGCTTTGGGTATCATTGCCAGAACGCAACGTCTTTGAATCTAGGACATGTGCAGAGTAGTTTGTGTCCTTCCAATTATGATAGATGCCTTGACTATACCATAGATAATGCCATTTACTACTGAGTGAAGCTAGCACTTTAGAAAAAACTCAAAATCCATATAGCTAAACGCATAGGATCCTGTATAGATGGAAAACGTAGTATCTGCATATCAGTTAACCCTCCCAAAAAGGAACAATTCCCAAAAATGGAGCTTACCCCTTACCAATTATTTTGTCATCTTAACACTTAGCCTCACACTATTTATAGTAGAAAGAGTCTCTTCAATTGGCCTAGCAGATTTCTTGTTCCTAGCATTGGCAGGCTTATTCGATGTAGCTAAGCTCTCCTTAGCTGTTGGTTTATCATTTTCAATGCCAGCTTCTACCAACACCTGTAAATTTCTTTGAGATGCCTCATCTTGCAAGCGTCTCAGCTCTGCCTTTATCTTCCTATTCTAAGACTGGAAGTCTTTGTTCTATCTGTAAATATTCTTCAGTTGTTTACGAAGAGGCAAAGCCTTTCTCACTGCGAACCTTGCCAAGTCCAAGGTATGGTTGTAGCCAATCATGAGCTCATTCATCTGAGCCAAGTGGACCTTGTCTTCTGCTTTGAGAAGAGATATTTCTCTCCTTGTATCCCTAAGATGCTTAATAAGTCTTTTGTAGATATGGCTGCCAAGGGGGTTGGGGACATGTGCAGTCTTACCAGGCTTCTTCTCATCCTTTTCTTCCATCTATATAGGAGTTTCCTTGCAGATTTCATCAGTCTTCTCAAAACATTTTCCTTTATGCTTCTTCTCTTGCGCAACAGCTTCTTCTTTATTCTTCATAGGTTTTTCACAATCTTTCACAGGGATTTCATCTTTCCTCTCCAAAGGTCTTTTGGTACCTTTACCCTTGATTTTCTGTACAGGGGTTTCTTGTTTTTCTTTTACATATTTTTCAATGTCTTTCCCTTTCTTCTTATGTATAGGGGTTTCTGGTAAAGACTGCTCTTTGAGAACCCCTTTAGGAATTGATGACCTAGTGAAAGGTCTTTTACCCTTGATTTCAATTGCTGGAGGAGGAGAGGGAAAGAAAAGATTCTTCCGTTTTTTATATGTCACCTTGGTAGAAGAACGAACTTCTTCTAACCCTGGTGGAGGTGGTGGTGATAAATATCTGTGTGGAGAAGGACAGACTTCCTCCTCATCTTCCCTAACCTACTTGTTGATCTCTGAATCAGGGGCTCTGCCCTTTATTTTCTTGTTGATCCCTGCTTTAGTACTGGTAGGTGATGAAGGACGTATGATCTGTGATTGGGGAGTAGGTGTTGGGTCCAGCTTGAAGTGAGAAGTAACCAAAAAATGCTCCCAGGAAATCTCTTTCTTTCCCAACTCTTCAGAGACAAGCATCCTGATAAGTCAAGAGTGGAAAAGACTAGAATCCACATCCTTAGATTTGTCTTGCACCCTATCTGACATTTTACCTATGCTTCTCAGCAGGTAATAAGGAACATTCATCTGAACCTTACCAGTAAAATGTAACAACAGCCTTATGTGGTAATGATACAACGTGTTAAATCTCCCTTCACAACTAAAATATCTCTATATGATTTTCAACATTCTATCAAACTGGTCGATCAATGGATTCCTTGGCATACTCTTAGATAACTCATTGGCTCGGTATTCAGGCTTGAAGAGATATTTAACGAAGGGTGAACTCAATACCATGGCCTTGAACCAATTTTCACTAGAAATGGGGATCCCTGTTGCAGCTGAGATGGAGGCTTCAGTTACCTCAAATTCCAAAACTCCAACTCTGGTTTTCTTGCCATCAAAATTTAATGAAAATTTTTTTGCTACTTCTGGGTGGCCTCTCTGTATGTTCTGGCAGAAAGAGAGGCATTCTGCTCTTCAAAACATCTCCCTTGCCATGGGTTCTGTGTCAAAAAGGCACATGTTCACAGGTTCTATTCGAACTATCTTGCCACCTTTGTGTGCTTTCTTCGACTGAGGGGTCTCCATGACTCAAAATGAGGGTTCTTAAGAGGCTTAAGGGATGTTATTGACCAGAAAGCTTCAATTCATGTTTCAAAAGCACAGAGATGGCCCTCCAAATTAACAGTGCTTAGAAAATGAGCTTGACTATGAGAAATGGACCTTCAGACTTATACAAGATTTTAGAGTGTAAACTGTGAAGAGGTAATCCCAAAATGACTCTTCGTACAGGATGAAAGGAAGAAAAAAATAATCAGAGAAGGTTTGAGTAGCGCCTCTACATAGCGCAACATATACATAGAGGATAGGCTATTGCAGGCTTGTGGAATTCAAGGCTATAACAAACAACAGTAATCATACCATGGACACGAGTGAGGATGTTTACAGGTATGAAAATATGGCTCCCCTACTACCCTGCAAGATTAACAAACTGAAACTCGAGCACAAATCTCCTGTGAAAATTAATATGCAAATGAGGTTGAACAGGATACCTGTGAAGTCGACATCTGTGGATATCCTCAACGCGATCTTAGGATGATATTGAGGAAACTTCGGCCCTAAAATATCTCACAGCATTGGATTTAGTTGACATGCGGTTGCCTGATCGAAACTGGCAAACTTACGCAGTGCAACACTGCTGAACTTTTCAAATTTGGAAACCATTACCAAGGATCATAAATGAAAGATATTTTGAAAGCACTTCAACCGACTTCTGGCACTGAAAACAAGGGACATGGTATCAGTCGTGGAAATCATGACTTGGAGTGGATGAATGATAAACGTGACAGGCACTAGCGCTTCCAAATCAAAAAATGATTGGACAGGTAAGTGGGGATGATGAAGCATGCATGTGAGGTCATGAGTGAGGAGAGAGGTGTGTCACATCAGCCTGATCATAGGAGGTATCAACCTAGAGATGAATCATGAGAGGGGACATAAAGAATAGACCATGAGCTAAAAAGGGTTTAAGGATCAAAAATCGAATTTAGGATCAGCACATGAGCTATGACTCAAAGGTTTAGTCATCCAAAGGGGTCCTATCAAACATAACATTAAAGGGATGAGAAATTTATTTCAAAGAAAAAATAAGAATCTAAGGCTTTTAAAAATGATAAAAATAAACTAAAAGACCCAAGGCGACTTAGTGTGATAACAGACCCAATATCAGTCACTGTATCTTCCACGCAGTTCACATTTCTTCTTTTCTTCTGTAATATTCACTTTATTCCATAACCAAGGGCCAACAGAGCACCAACTCAATAAGACATGTATAGGCACCAATCCAAGATATGTATACACAGAGTACTTATGAATTCACCTACATGTTCCATAATTCATGAATTTAACATCATCATCATACCCTTAACTTTCATGCTCCAATGCATCTCATTACTTTATGCCCCATACATAGCTTCAAACCATAGTCATATTATCCTTCGTTCCCTAGTGAACCTCATAGCATCATTCCCATAATATAATTCCAAAATGTGACATCATAACCTCAAAACATCGCACTTTGCAACATCATAGACCTTATTCCTTCATAGCGCACCCTTAAAACTTCAAGAAAACTCCTCTTGCGTACTTTTATTCCCCAAGAAAACTCCCCAACTCCTCTTGCACACCTCAAATCTATTTTTTGCACTTGTACTTTCAATCCTTGCTTAGATTCTCTTCAAATGTGCACATGTACCCTGTATTTATAGTGTTTATATGTTCACTTATGGGGTCAACTTGTAAAACTGGTTGGGTCGACCTGTACTTTCTGGTTGGGCCAACCTTACAGAATGTTCCATATCTCCTCATTCTTTTGGAGTTAGATGGATTTCCATATACCATTGGAAAGGTATCGGAATAATATTTTCAACCATATGTATTATGCTTCCATTTGAGCTAGGTATTCAAAGTAAAAATTCCTTCAAAGATAGGGTATCCAAACTGAGCATAAAAAATCCAAAAACAATATTTCCAACAATATCCATATTGCAATTTGTATCTTGTACATTGTAGTCTCCCCCTATCTTTGACATCAATGAAAACAATATTTCTAACAATTTCCCCATTTTTTATTGATGGAAACCCTTAGTCAATTTTGTAATGCTCCCTTTATCTGCAACTCTCCTTGTGTATGCAATTGTTCCTTTGTCTACAACTTCTCCCACTTTGACATCAATGGAAAATGGATACTACCCATGATATTGTGATTCCCTTTAGTTTACTTGTCCCATACACCATTTTTCTCCTTTGACTTCATCGAGAATGTATACATTGCTCGAGTTTTTGTTTGAATTTTCCACTAATATTCTTTAACCTTCTTTCCTTATTTCACATCCTTTAGAATGAAATGTGAGCTTGTAACCATGATCACACATTTGACTGACTCTTAGAATATTTTGTTTTAACCCTTCAACTTACAATAAATTTTGTGTTTAAGTCTTTCCATTACCAATATTAATGGTACCTTTTCTAACTATCCTTACAGAAGCATTATCCCCAAAGGTAACATTGCCTCTTTTTTCTTCCTTTACGATGAGAAATTTGTTATGATCCCCTATCATGTGTTTTGAACATCCACTATCAATGTAGCATTGGTTTCCTTTGTCTTGAGAATACATTCCAAGTCCACATTCTTCCTTCTTTGGTTCTTCTTTATTCTTTTTCCACACCTTTGTGTATTCTTCTCTATGCTTGGTAAGAACATCTTCTTCCATGTTTTGTTTAGGAGGATTTATTATGTTTCTTCTACAATCATGTGTTATGTGCCCATAGTTATTTATAAAATTTAGTATTATAATCAAGTAGAGGAGCAAATCAATTGTAGTTTCTATCAACAAACTCATGAGTGAACTTCTGGTTTTTTTGCTCACATAATCATTCTTTGAGGTATTATAAGAAGCTCTATTTCTATCTCTCATGTAATCACTTATCGCATAAGCTCTAAAATCTAGTTCTTTATGACCAAAATTGTTGCAAGAAAAACAATAGCAAAGAAAGATACTTTGGTACTGAGTTGTGAAAATCCTTCTTGGTGGAACAACTCTTCTGAACTCATTCTTGTTGCTCGTGTGAGAATAATTGGGCTTCTATTGGTCATCATTTCCTTTCATGATGTTTCTTTCATTGGTGATGAATCCTTTGAGAATATTAGCATAGATTTTAGGATTTTATTCATTTTCCTTTTCGAATGTCTTTGTGACCTTAGTTCTTGCATCTCCCTCGAAGGTCTTTTGTTTTTCATCGTAGCCAAGACCTATCTTGATGAATGGTGACCTTTGGTGACTAAGAATGTTATCTAAGATTTTAGTAATTTTTCCAAACTTCAAGCTTCTACTCAATTGATCAATTTTTTTCTCTAGTTCCTTTCTTAAGGAAACGATTCCGGCCTCTAGCTTCTCGCAATTTTGTTCATTTTCTTTCAGTTGGATTCTCACCACTTCTTCTATCCTTTTTTCCTCATGTAGTTGAGTCTTCGGGATGATAAAAAAAAAATCGGTTTCATCAAGATCATGATCCTTCTTTTCATGTTTCTACAATTGTTCTTTCTGTTTTTTATTCTTTCCCCTGAGTCTGTCTATTTCTTCTAAGGAACTAATGAGTTTTGCTTCAAGAAACACTTCCACATAAATATCTTATTCTTATTAATCTTATTTTTCTTTATGATTATCTTCATTTTCTGTATTAATAGAATTTGTATCCATGGCCATGAAGAGGAATTATTCTTTGTTAATATCAAAATCATATCCATCAATTTCTTCAGACGAGTTACTGTTATTTCTAGACTAAAACCTCTTCTTCTTAATATATTTTACTCTTTTGTGTTTATAGGTTTTTTTGTTTATTGTTATGTTCGTCTTCGTAAGTATTGTCTTCACCATCATTGTCTTCCCTTTTTTCATATGGATATTTAGCAACAACATGTCCTACTCTACCAAAATTAAAACATTTGAAGGGTAGCTTACCTTTGTATTTTCCATCTCCTCTTTTTAGTTTTCTCGTGAATTCTGCTTCTTTTATATCTGATTCATGGACAGAACAATCACAAGATTAGTGAAGTTTTTTCTTCTTTGATTCTTTGAAATTTGCTTCCTTCTGTGTTGGATTTTCTTTTTTTGTCATCATGTCATATGTAGTGACAATCCCATGCAATTCATTCTTTGTTAATGAATAAAGATCCTTCATTTCTTCAATGGCAGAAACTTTGGCATCAAATTTCAACAGGAATGATCCTAACACCTTTTGTACAATCATGACTTCTTCAACCTTTTCACCAAGCCCTCTAATGGTGTTGAAAATTTCATCAATGCAAAGAAGACAGGCTGCAACATTATCTTCATTTTTCATTTTTAAGCTCTCAAATTGTCTTCTATGAGTTTGGAGCTTTGCCTTCTTAACTTTGTCATTGTCTTAATAGATATTTTGAAGCTTGTCCCAAATTTATTTTTTCGATCCACAGTGCATCACCTTGACAAACTCGGATTCTAATAGACCATGCAATATGACATTCATGGATTTTGCATTAGTTTCACTAATATTCTTTCCGACCGCATCTATTGGTAGAGTTGTTGGGGCAATATAACCAGTCATAGTTGATTTCCAAATCTCAAACCCAAAGGCCATTAGATATGTCTTCATCCTTATGCTCCATTTCAAGGCTTAGTTTGTTTCATCAAGCAATAGAGCCTTGTTTATGGAGAAACCTTCTTGACCACCCATGTGTGCTTTTGAGATATACCTTCCATCAGTTAGATTATTTCCGAAGGAACCTACTCTAATACCAATTGTTGAAAGTATGCTTATAGTGAGAGGGGGGTGAATCAGTATAATATACTTTTTAATTTAAATGAGTGTTCATCAATCATTCATTAATAGTAAATGCATATAAACTCAAGTCATAATACACATAGTTTAATCTGGAAAACCTTGTGGGAGAAAACCACAAAAACTTAACTTTATAAATGTTTGTGGACACCAATCTACTATTATAAAGTTTGTAGGCACCAGCCTAGTAGAGACACCAATCTCTTTATTTGAGCACCGACTCAGCAAGATATTGTGCAAGAACCAACCTACTAGAGACACCAATCTCTTTATTTGATCACCAAATCAGTAAGATCTATTAGGCACCAATCCAATATCTCCATACACAGTGTATTTTTTACTTCACCTACATGTTTCATACTTCATGCATTTCATATCATCATCATACCCTTAACTTTCATGCTCTAGTGCCTCTCCTTGCTTCATACCCCAGACATATCTTCAAACCTTAGTTATATTTAGCCTTCATGCACTAGTGAATCTCATAGCATCATTCCCAAAATAAAACTCTAGACTACAGCATCACAACCTCAAAACAGTGCACTTTACATCATCATAGGCCTTATTCCTTCATAGAGCACCCTTAAAACTTCAAGAAAACTCCTCTTTTGCACCTTTAGACCTAAGAATACTCCTTAGATCTTCTTGTGCACCTCAAATATCTTTTGTTCACTTGTGATCTAAAAATGAAGAAGACTTCAAAAACTTGAAAAATTATCGCAAGTGAATGTTATGTGTTTAAGGCAAAAGGATCAGTTTGCAACACATAAAATAAAGGATTACTTATTCAAATTATACATAGACAACAGCATAAACATTGAACATAAACACATATGCACAGCAATTGATAAAGGAGTTCACCCCTCTTATGGGCTACATCTCCTGGTCCAGCTTCCAATGGATCATTATTATTAATTTCTCATAAAGTGCTCAAAAATATTTCTTACAATGCTCAAACTGATAAACCGACTGCTCCAATGGCTTCCCAGCATCCCAAAACCCCTGTTTGGGCTCTTTCATCACCTCAATCGGTCGAAAAATGAAGAAGTTAGGCCTCCTGGAAGTCTCCCTCTTCAAGCTTGTTGTCTTTGGTTCTACAATTCACACCCTGCTTGAATGAACCTGGCTCACATGCTCTTTTAAGCGCAAAAACCCAGCACCAGGCGCAACCACGCCAACGATGCAAACCGTAGAACGGTTAAGGGCGCGCCAGCCCCTAACCACCTCGGGACCTGGGCATATGACCATGTGACCTCGCGCTTGGATAAAAGGCGGTTTAACCGTTTGAAAACCATGTAAACCGACTACCGCACTCCAACTCGGGGTCATATGTAATATATATAAAAGAACCGTGGGCCATATCAAAATCCGTGCGCAAATGTTATAACCGCGCCACATTTTAATATATGGTTACAAACTTTGTTTTATTGTTATATATATCCGCGCACAAACATATTATAACACGGTTATATGGTGTGGAATGAAACCACGGGTCGGGGCTAGGCCCCGACCCGCCCCCCTTTCTGTTTAACACAACATTCAAACTTAAATAGAATTGCGTTGACATATATGACAAGGAACAATGGTCGGAATGTTGGTTAGCGGAGGTTCGTTGCAACTTTGCTCAGTGGGGGAGGTCTGGGGGTCGAACCCCACGGACTACCCATACCATTTTACATATAACCATATCAACCATCCAACGAGTGACACGTGGCGCAAATAGATTGGGCCACGTGTCCTCACGTCATTGGCCACCAATGACACGTGTCATCTCCCCATTCGACAACCAACAAACAATGAATGTGTGCCATGTCATCCACCTGACATGTCATCATACGGACGGTATGGCCCTGCCACATCACTGTACGAACTGTACGAACAGATACAGTCAGCATCAAAAATTTTACCTGTTTGTCTTGACGAACAGATCGCGATATCTTCTCCATACGGACTTCGTTTGAGAAAGTAAATATACTGCTGGAATCAGGAAGATGAGACGGACTCAATGGCACTGTTTTTTTCGCATTCCGAGCACTTTGAAAATTGAGCAAAATTTGATCCCCTGATCACACCTCCCCATTGGGAAGATTTTGGACCACCAAAAGACTAACTCAGTCTATGTGAATATGAGGTTAAATTTCCCTCACCCTTCCAACCTCAATCCACTTGGCCTTGCTTGGATTCGTCCCTTTAAGACCAACTCGCAAATACTCCACATTTCCTCGCTTCGAAGTTCGCATTCTCCTGTCAAGGATGGTGTCTTCCTGCAGTTCTGTTAGATACTCTAGAGAAAAATCATCAATGGAAGGAATCTGGACATGCTCTCCTTGATCATCAATCAATGGAGGCTCATACAACTTCAAATTCTCAACATTAACAACTGCATACATCTGCATATATGGAGGCAAATCTAAATGAAAAGCATTGTTACCAATCTTGTCAACAATCTTGAAGGGACCATATTGAATTGGTTTCAACCTTTTACCTTCTCCTTTAAGCCTCTCCTTGCTAATGTAAAGCCACACTTCATCACCAACTTCGAAACTGTGATCAACACGATGCTTGTCATGTATCGTTTTGTACTTGGCCTGACTCTTTTCCAACTACTCTTGCACCACATGATGTATCGACTGAATTTGTTCAATGAACTTCTCTGCCCGATCAATATCATATTGCCCATCAACAACAATATCTTTCCCAAAGATAAAATCTAAACGTGACTTGGGCAAATAGCCAAAACATGCCTCAAATGGCGATGTTTGAGTCGAAGAGTGCTTAGCTCGATTGTACGCATGCTGAACGTAGTGTAAATGTTCATCCCAAAGATTAGGATGCTTGTTGCAATAAGCACGAAGAAGATGTACCATTGTACAATTCACCACCTATGTCTGACCATCTGTCTGCGGATGAAAATCTATGCTCTTCTTAATCTTGGTGTCCATGAGTGCCCACAAACTCGACCAAAAACTTCCAACAAATCGAGAATCCCAATCAGAAATAATGGACTTGGGCAAACCAAAATGCACCCAAACATTTTGAAAGAAAAATTGTGTCGTTTGTTCTGTTGTTACCTGCTTAGTACATGGCATCAAAATACACATATTACTAAAATGATCAACCACGACATAAAGATAATCATGACCTCTTCTCAACATAGGTAAACCACCAACAACATCCATGGAAATACTTTCCCAAGGTCGAGAAGGAACTGGAAGTGGAGTGTACAAACCCAACTTTCAATTACTAGGTTTACTTGTAGCACACAACGAACATCCTCGAACATATCGCGAAACATTTTCATTCATCTTAGGCCAGTAAAAATATCTTTGCAAATTTTCCACTGTCTTGCCTACACCAAAATGACCAGCAATAAGAGAAGAATGTGCTTCTCTTATGATGTTGATTCTTTCTCCCTGTGGAATACACAACTTGACAAGATGATACAAGAGATTATTATGCACA
>ML791500.1:185686-200366 GCA_009831015.1 Picea engelmannii | reverse complement strand
GCTCCACAAGTTGACCTTCTCCTCTTGTGAGTTTCAACCTTATGAGCATCAGAAACAAAACTTGCAAACAATCAAGTCTTCAAAACCAGTGCTCTGATACCAACTTGATCTAAAAATGAAGAAGACTTGAAAAACTTGAAAAATTATCGCAAGTGAATGTTATGTGTTTAAGGCAAAAGGATCAGTTTGCAACACATAAAATAAAGAATTACTTATGCAAATTATACATATACAACAGCATAAACATTGAACATAAACACATATGAACAGCAATTGATAAAGGAGTTCACCCCTCTTATGGGCTACATCTCCTGGTCCAGCTTCCAATGGATCATTATTATTAATTTCTCATAAAGTGCTCAAAAATATGTCTTACAATGCTCAAACTGACAAACCGACTGCTCCAATGGCTTCCCAGCATCCCAAAACCCCTGTCTGGGCTCTTTCGGCACCTCAATCGGTCGAAAAATGAAGAAGTTAGGCCTCCTGGAAGTCTCCCTCTTCAAGCTTGTTGTCTCTGGTTCTACAATTCGCACCCTCCTTGAATGAACTTAGCTCACGTGCTCTTTTAAGCGCAAAAACCCAACACCGGGCGCAACCGCGCCAACGATGCAAACCGTAGAAAGGTTAAGGGCGTGCCAGCCCCTAAACGCCTCGGCACCTAGGCATATGGCCATGTGACCTCGCGCTTGGATAAAAGGTGGTTTAACCGTTTGAAAACCATGTAAACCGACTCCCGCACTCCAACTCAGGGTCATATGTAATATATATAAAAGAACCGTGGGCCATATCAAAATCTGTGCGCAAATGTTATAACCACGCCACATTTTAATATATGGTTACAAACTTTGTTTTATTGTTATATATATCTGCGCGCAAACATATTATAACACGGTTATATGGTGTGGAATGAAACCACGGGTCGGGACTAGGCCCCGGCCCGCCCCCCTTTCCATTTAACACAACACTCAAACTTAAATAGAATTGCGTTGACATATATGACAAGGAACAATGGTCGGAATGTTGGTTAGCGGAGGTTCGTTGGAATGTTTCTCAGTGGGTGAGGTCCGGGGGTCGAACCCCGTGGACTCCCCATACCATTTTACATATAACCATATCAACCAGCCAACGAGTGACACGTGGCGCCAATAGATTAGGCCACGTGTCCTCACATCATTGGCCACCAATGACACGTGTCATCTCCCCATTCGACAACCAACAACCAATGAATGCGTGCCATGTCATCCACCTGACATGTCATCGTATGGATGGTACGGCCCTGCCACGTCACTGTACGGACAGCTACAGTCAGCATCAAAAATTTTGCATGTTTGGCTTGACGAACAGATCATGATATCTTCTCCATACGGACTCCGTTTGAGAAAGTAAATATACCGCCGGAATCAGGAAGACAAGACGGATACAATGGCACTGTTTTCGTCGCATTCCGAGCACTTTGAAAATTGAGCAAAATTTGATCCCCTGATCAACTTGAAATTGTTCTCCTTGCTTATATGATCTTCAAATGCACACATCTATATTCTATTTATAGTGTTTCTGCATTCACTTATGGGGTCGACTTGTAAAACTAGCTAGGTTGACATGTACTTTCGAGTCAGGCCAACCTTTATTTTCTAGTTGGGCCAACTTGACAAAATATTCCATATCTCATCATTCCTATGGAGTTAGAGGGAGTGTCATATACCATTGGAAAGGTATCAGAATAATATTTTCAACCATATATTATATTCTCCCATTTGAGCTAATTATTCAGAGTAAAAAGGCCTTCAAATATAGGGTATCCAAACTAAGCATCAAAAATCCAAAAACAATATTTCTAACAATCTCCATCTTGCGATATTTATCATGGACATCTATAGTATCCCTCTGTATTTGACATCAATAACAACAATATTTCCAACATATGCATCCCCAATTTTAAACAATCTTAATTTTTTAAGTCTTTACATTCCAAACCTCACTTGGACCTCATGCTTCTTAGAGCTAAATTTCCTATATTTATATGTTCTTCTCAAGTCAAGAAAGATCCCTTCAATATTTTTAACCTGCAATTCCTTGTGATTGGTGTTGTAACAAAATCTAATTTTTTGTTAAAATTTAGAAATAAAGTTTGAATGTATAATGAAGTTAGGTTTTATTAAAGTTTTAAGGGTTTTTATACTTTTTAAACAATATTTGAATAAAATTTTGAACTAGCTTTGTTTTAAAAATATCATAGAAGTTTGATTCATTTTAAGTTTTATAAGGTTCACGAGTTGTTTATATTAGTTTGATTTAGTTTTTATTTAAACATTTATTAATTTAATGTAAGTTTTGTTAAATAAAATATTATTATTAAAGTTTAGTAGAAACTTTAATTACGCTGAAAGGTGTATACCTATTGGAGATGGGCACAATTAATCACCTTTTAATCTAAAATTCGAATCTAATGGCTAACAATTGAAGATGGTGGCATATTCTTAGTCGTCCTCCCAAATCAATAAATGTGATTTACGCTTCATAACTTCCTTGTATTTTTGAATGCATCAGTTAACCTGTTTACTTTTTAACATTTACCTAATCATATTAAGAAATTATTGTACCACCATATGATTGCCATGTTTAATAGATTAACCTTTGGAATTACCACATTTAAAATTAACTTTTAAATTTCCTCAGCTCTATGTGTGTTTCAACTGTCGGTGTGTTTCAACTGTTCGAGGAAGCTTTGGCATCACCTTTCAACGTTCACCAGCCACTTTGCTATTGTGCTAGTAATAATTTGATTTAATAGTTTTATTATATGAGTATTATTTGGTTTATATTAATAAAATACACTTTTCATTGTAGAAATGATCATGCATTTGATGTTTTAGATCAACGATCCATAATAAATTGTGCCCCCCGCCCCTGTTTGCTTGACAATTAATGAAAGGGAAGAGGGGTGTGAAACTTAACCAAGGTTAAAATCCTTGTGACATGTTGCACATATGATAACTACAACCCCCTTCGTCTATGGTTAGTATAACCACATAGGATCCCCCCCCCCTAGAATCAACGCAGAGATGACATGTGTCCCAATAACGACAGCAGGTAAAAATAAAATTGTGCTTTATAACATAGACATGTTTGAATCAACGCATGCCACGTGTCGAGTAAAATGTGATTTAATCCAACGATTAAAAATATGCCATGTTATGCCATATCATTGAAATGAAGGAATGTGAAAGGTCAATTTTTTGCACACTAAAGGTGCGATAAGTACAATTTGGCACTTATTTCTACCAGTTGACATCATCAAAAATACACTTCGTGGAAAAATATCATTTTTCACGCAATCATACCTAATTATTTCACCAAAATTCCAGTAGTTGAAGTCTTTGTCATCAACATAAACTCCAATTAGTTATCAAGTCAGGTTATATGAAGGTCTTGTCACTCGTGAAAAATTGAGATTACAGAATGATTGGAGATATTTAATCATATTAAAATGATGACGCATATATCTTCATCCATGACACGTCAGGGGATATATATTTATTATATCCAATCAATGTATAGAATGAATAATTATTAAGCATGAGAAACGATTTTTTATTCTATAAATATTAGATTTGATCAAATCGTAATAGAGTTTTAAATAGGCATGTAAAAGGGGAGATAGCTTATCTCTGTTGAGATTGAAATTTTGTTTCTGATCAATAGCATGATCTTGAATGAGATTTATTAGGAAGAGACAATTTTAAACAACTATTTTTCCTAAGAAATATATGTCAAGAAAAATGTTAAAGAGACACATGTAGAAAAAGTTGCATTCTTTTAGGAAAGACTCGGCATTCAAAAAGATCAGGGAACTAAACAAATTCTGATTGATTATAAAAAGAGTTTTTTGGGCCTGAGGAAAAAGAGATCTTGAATAAAATTTTGGCAGAGTTTTGGGTGATTCAAATTTTTTTTGTTTCATCTCATGTGGTTTATCTCTCTTATGTTGTTTCTATTTTCATTAATTCACTTTTGGATGTATTTGTTACTAAAATTGTAATAATTTAGTAAAACTACCACTATTGCAATTCTGAACTAGATCATTAAAGATACAAATGTCTTCATCATACTGTGAGTATTAAGAGGGCTTGTGCTTAATTTTTATTATACCTTTTTTAATAGAAACAAATTGTTCCTTTCTGTTCAATTTATATTCTTAGTTCAAATACATATTGTGCATAATTTCTTCTAATTGAGAAGAAAAATAATATTTATTAGGAGATACATTATTTTACTACAATTTGTGTTCTTATAATTCTTCTCTCATCTCTTAAAGGATTTAATAGATTGAAACATTGGAATGATTCCCTCAAAATATGATTGTTAAAGTATTGTAGATTAGTAATTAAGGCCTGAAGTCAATCAGTAAAACATTTTGTTTTAGGACATATTAACTTAAGAAAAAAAAATCAAAATTAATAGATGTGTTGGCATAGTTTCCTAGCCATAAACATCTCAAGGGTTACAACATTCTTTTGGCACCATTTTCAGGGAACAAATTAAAGAAATTTTACTTTTCCTTGTTTAAAACAACAGGAAAACCTACTCATTGTTGGTGAACAAGAGTAAGGAAGGATAAAATATTTCACTTGGCGACTCTGTATTTTCAATCCTGGCATAGAGAAAGAAAAAAACTAGGGCTAACCCATACCCAAAGAAAAGTACACTAGTAGAAAACACAAAAAAAATATTATCTAACAGAAATAATAGACAAATACCCATAACACCATCTACTATCCTTTTTGTTGCAAAACCTTCTTCTTGCATAGATCCTAAGTCAAAGGAAAAAATTTCTATTGCTTTAAAGGATTCTTCAAAATAATATCCTACTAGTTCCCCAAATATCCCTTTTCCATCATCACCTAAAAAATCCTTTCAAATATCTCCAAAACCATCTTTATTAGTCTTCACAAATGATTCTATTGATTTTTTCTGAGAACACTATATTGACATTTCTCTTAAAGAATCTAATGTGATCTCTCAGGTCTATCTGACTGACAATTCTCCAAATGAATCTCTTGAAAATTTTCCGGTTACATCCCCTAGGTTTTCTTTCTTATTCCCTAAAAAAGAAATACCCCAAACATCTCTTTCAAAGGATTCTCTAGAAGAAGAAGAAGAATTCAAAGTATTTTTCAATCCACTAACTCCTGAGAATTCATAGTTGTTAATAGATCATCTAGTCATGACAGGAAATATCCCTCGATAACAACCACAACAACCACCTCCTCCACCAAGGGTTTTTAATAAAGCAACTGCTAGATATGCCCCTTTGAATCTGCCTGGAAATCTACACAATTTTCCTGATAATTATATGAAACTCTTGCCTAAATTTAATGGGGAAGATGATATCACAGCCCTAGAACATTTATCAGCATTTGATTATTTCACAGATAATCAAGGTCTTGAACATCAATATGTATATATGAAGATATTTGTTCAAACGCTTGAAGGTGATGTGAGGACATGGTTTAATGGGTTACCTTCTAATTCCATTGATTCTTGGGATGCACTAGAATTTGCTTTCCTTAGACAATGGGGTGAGAAGAAGGATCAATTATACTTCTTGACCGAGTTTGGGAGTTTAAAAAAGAAACAAAATGAATATGTCCTATATTTTATCAAAAGATTTAACAAACTTTATAAAAAGATCACTGCATATGTAAAACCATCACAACTAGTGGAAAAAGTTACTTTTGTTAGCTCTTTTGACCTAGATTTTTCCTTACTACTTCGGGAGAGAAGATCTACTACATTAACTTGTATGCAAGATGATGTTGTAGAAATTGAATCCAATATAATTTCTTCAGGATAAGCTACAATTAGAAGTGAATCAGGGGAAAGAGAGAAAATAAACAAAAGGAACAAATAGGTACATCGAGAACCAATAAAATCCAGGAAGATAAAATTGAAGAAATGTCTATGAGCATTAAATATTTATCAAATAAATTGGCTAGAGTGGAAACTGAGAGAAGAAGGCATGATAATAGAAACCCAGGTCAGTTTAGAAGTCGTTTCAACCCTCCTCGTGTTTTGCAGAGAGAAAGGAGAAATGAAGATCAACCCATACAGGCACCTATAAAAATTGATAATTTAGTTTCCTTGTTGAGGAAGAATTTGAAGATATTGATGAAGAAATAAATATGATGGAAGGTGATCTTTCTGTTGTACATCTTACTCAAAAAGAATATGAGAAATCCTTAAGTTTTAATTCATATTTTAATTAGGATGATAACAACAGTCACATTGATTCTTCATCATATAAATATAGGAATTTCTCACATGCCTTGCAAGATTAATTGCGTAGAAAATATGACGTCGGACCTAGGAAAAATGTAAATACAACCAAAACAAATAATCAAGGACAATCAAATAAAATTCAAAATAAAGACAAAGGAAATGAAATCCCAAATGAAAAAAAAAAATGATCAACGGGATGCTAAGAAAATAGATGTAGAACACAAATAAATTGAGAAAAATAGTAGTTCCTTTAATCTGGAAATTAATTAAATAAGATCAAAATTTGCGTTCCTTTGCTGGAAATTGCAAAAAATCTTGTTTATCGAAAACAAGTGATGAAAATGATTGATTGTTCCATTGCAACAACTCAACCTCATAAATTAAATCTACAATATGAAATGCCTACTATGATGTGTGGTCCTCCTATTGAGGAAATGTGGGAGGAAGTATCTTATTCTTACAATTATTTGATTGTTCATGAGCATCTCTTACACAATTGCATGCTAGATCTAGGGGCTTCTCACAATTTAATGCCTAAAATAGTTATGGAGAAGCTAGGCCTACATACCACAAGACCATATCATGATCTGAACTCCTTTAATGCAAGAAAGGTTAGGTGCTTAGGAATGATCAAAGATCTTGTAGTACATTTAGCCCAAATTCTTGTGAAAAGTGTTTTAATGGATACAGTTGTGGCAGATGTTGGGTGCTCATTTTGACCTTGCATAAGCACCCTCGATTTCCATTTTTACCTACTAAACCTCTACTTTTTTCCCATTTTTATCTAATCCATGGTTGTCAAAGTATAAGTCAAGTAATAAGTTGTTCCATTTGAAAGAACCCTTCAGTTTTACTAGTAAATGGTATTTTAGACTATCCTTGCAAACTAATTACCTGAATTTAGCTATTTCAGGAATAACTATGTTTCATGAGTAATTACGAGAATTAAATTTGTGTATACTTCCACTTGTTCAAAGGGGAAATTTAAACTTGGAGGCACTTCATCAACATCGGGAGATTGTGATTTACCTATTTGACTATTCCCATGGCACTCAACACCCAAAGGTCAACACAAGTCAAAACTGATAGGCAGTTATTACAGAAAATTCGATAGATAATTATTACAAGAAATATGCAAGAATCATAGGTTAACAAAGGCAGTTTTGCGAGATCATTTGTGAGCATATAATGACAAATCTCAAAAATCTAGAGCATGGGTTATTTCCAAAATGTGCCCATTTAAGTGATATTTTAGAATATTTCCCAGAAAAGGCATATTGAGAAAGATACAAGAAGATTTCTAATACGGTTTTTCCCATATTTTCCAGTAGCAGTCGATTATCAAACCACATGTCAAGGGTTGCTCCCAGCCAAGGAATGAAATCTTTTTTAAGATCCATAGATGAATTCATAGATATAACAAGTCTTTTAGATACAATTTTTGATATATAAACAAGTTGAGAAGATGTATTAGGGGTTCCATATTTATTTTAGTTGTCAAAGCATATGGTTAAAGACATATTGTAACTACTTATTTTACATTGATGTTGAATACAAAGGAATTCTGAACAATTTGATGAATTAGATCTTCCACACAGTCTAAGTTTTCCTTAACAACATATTCCAGGAGGGCCCCCTGGTCTATGTTGTCTTTTTATAAGTAATTTTAGCAGATGTTTTACATGTATGCTCTATTTTGATTTCTTATAGAATACAGAATTTTGGATTATAGGCAAGGTTGATTTGTGTATTGTGAAGCAATTGTTTAGGATGATGATGTTAATACAACCAAATCATTGAATTATCTTCCATCCACTGCACTATACCAACATTTCTCACAGAATATGCTTGAATATTAAACATAGCATGTAGGTTTCTTACATGCATATTTCATTTCAGTGTCAAATAGATTGAATTTATTTTCAACCAACCTTTAGATGACCAAGACAGAGTGCATTTGTGAGTAAGCACCTAGAGTGACTTCTTGAAATCTGATCCCCTACCATTTGATGGTCAAAACTGAGTGACTGTAATCATAGGAATTGATTTATGATTATGATTTTGGTTAAATTATTTTCTTTTTAGTAGAATTTCTTAGGAAATTTCAAGATTAGTTTTGCACATATTGTATATGTTTCTCACAAGTTTACCTACTTGGATTGATAATTAAATGTTGAGGAATCTAGACCACTAGAACAGCCCAACATTTTGGTGTCGTTGTCAAAGAGGAACTAAAGGAATTACTTTTGAGATTGCAAGTTTTTTTGCTTTTCTTTGGTCCTTAGTCTTTTTCTTGTTTTTTTGTTTGTTTCACCAACATTTACAACTTGGAGGAGGAGAAACGGTAAGACGAGAGGTAAGAACATGTAAATCCACTTTAGTGGGTATTTCCAAGCCCTCGTCATGTTGGCATTGTAAGTGTGTTTTTTTTTAAGCGAGTTTTTATTCATGGAAATAATCTAACTCTTGTCAACAGACAACCTGGTGATAGCAAAGTCTTAGTAGAGTGAGGAAGTCTGAGTACATGATCATTTTTTTCTTTAAATTTTGTTTGGTGTGGTGTGTTTGATTTTGATTTCATTTATTTTGTTGAGATAGAGAATACTTTGTTTAAAAAAAAAAAACATCCACTAATCCATTCATGTGCATAACCTCTTGAACAACCATAAGAACTTAAAAATGCTCAAGAATTTGTTGATCAAGGTAGGATGTGTTGCTACAAGGATTTTCTCAAATCCATGTCCAAAGTTCAGAGTCATCACTAAGAATGAATTTGCACCTCATGAAGTCATCCAAGAACAAATGATCCATGAAAATATCACACAAGAGGAGGACTTAGAAGTATATTCTAATCTTTATCAATAAGAAGACAATATTAATAAGTCATGGATAATTTCAAATGAGGAAAAGATACTAGAGCCAAAAATTGAAGAGTTTCTTGGATGCTTGTCACTAGATCCCTTGTGTACTCGGGAATATGAAGATCAATTATCTGAATAACTTCATGACATAACAACTATAGGAAATCAAGGAAAAAAGAATCATATATAAGTTTGGTTTCATTCAATCACCAGTCTGCAACATCACCCCATATTTCAACAATTCTTGGCACCATCTCTACAAAAGTAGTTGGCCTCTCATATCCCAGTATTCATTGAGGTATATTTCTCATATTTGGATATGAGTACACTAGAGATATTGCTACATTAATGGATGCATTGGAAGTATTCCTACACTTGAAAGAGGTTTTTGTTTTTCAAGTAAAGTAGGATAGTGTAGAAAAATAAATAAAGATAAATAAAATAAAAATGGTAAGAGAAAAATGATGTTCAGAATGTGAAAACTAGGATCCCTAGCGCAAATGAACGCGAGCTCTGCCTGAAAACCAGGAAACTAGTTGGCAAAGTTCACTTTTGTACTAATTTCCTATTGAATTATCATAGATCGGTTGGAATAAATTAATCACTTTTTCAATTACTAATGGTTTTGTTAAGCTTCATTTTTTCTAGCAGCACTTCATCCCTTTGTAACAGTAGTTCAGTTATAGCACCATGATAAATATTGTTTCAAGTTTCTCCAAGTAGTCATCCTCAACACAATTCAAATATATCACAGCAACCACCTTAAGAGAATAAGAAGTGCACTCATCCCTCAAGCATCGTTAAAGAGTATCCATACACATATAACAAAGTTACCAACTTAACAAGAACTGTGACCTCAAAACGAGAACTCTAGCCCAAAAATATGATATTTTTGGGTTAAATACATCAAAATCAACCCCCAAATCAAAAAATGGTGTTATCAGTAGAACCCTTTTTTATATGGCAGTTAAAATGCAACGTGTTTGAAATTGTTCCCTTGACATTGCGAACAGAACCTTGAAAACCCCTGAAATTGACCCTTCAATCGAAAAGTGATGTTACCAGTAGCACCACTTTATTTTTTGGAGTTAAAACTATGACCTAATTGAAACGTGGCCTTGTCCACTCGCACCACCGCAAATACAACATTGAAAATCAACTCATAAATCTAAAAGTATTGTTTATTTTTTTTGTATCTGACGGAATCAACAACCGGGCGGGCTCATAAACGTCTGACATGGGGTTGATTCTAAATGCTATTGTAGCCTTCAGGCGCACCCATGCAGTCCCATGCGCATTACACATGACTTTGCAAGGTTTGAACAAACGACATGAAAAGGAGTGTCTTAACAATGCACTCTATGGCCAACTAATCTACACCTCCAAGACAAATCTATAAGTTTTATTACTTGATAATTGATTTACTAATTAACTTTTTTTTTTAATAATTCACATTAAAAAAAATAATTAAATTGGAAAGAAAAAGCACCCCTAAACAATTTCTTCTTTTTAAAAAATAAAAACTGAAAAACACAAAAAAAATTATAAAAAATTTAAAAAACCACTTAAAATTAAAACAAAGAAATCAAATGAAAAATAAAAATACTAAAATAATCTCTCTTTTTTTTAGTTTAGAAATATAAACGAAACATTAAAAAATATATATTATAAAGACTAGACTAAACTAAAATCAAAAAATAACAACAAAAATAAACCTCAAATAAAAATTTAAAAAAAAAACACATTACAATTTTAAAAAAAAACAACTTATACCAAAAAACAAATGTAAATAATTAAAAAAAAAATTAACTAAATTTATATTTAATAATATCTTAAAATGATTAAAAAAAAATCAAACTCGTCGTGGGGAAGGGGGGCGATGTCGCTCCCCTCTCCCTCTCCCTTGCCACGGATTCCATTGAAATATTGTTCCCATACATATATTATTCAACATTGTTTGCAACTACACAACACGTGTATTTGAAGAATTGAAGCTTCATCAAAATGAATCTCAAACTCCATCGACGTTGCTTAATTTTCCCCTCCCCTCTCTGGATTTATTTGTGAACATGCCTCTAGCTTGGATGGTTCCTTGCAATACAATATCACATCCTATACTATTCATTGTTATCAGCAATTACCCATGCTTCATAGTTGACATCTGGGTACCTTCCAAACACTCTAAATATTTCTTCTTACTAAGTTGCAAGTTCCAGCTAAGCTCCAATATTTCAGTTCAATTTGCATGATAATAGTAAAAGAAGAATTAAATAATAAATCACAAATTGATACAACCTACCTCATAGAAGCAAAGAGGCTAGGAAAAATAATTGATCACAAAGATAGGTTGATTCGTGTCAAATTAAGTTTTAATGACCATAAATATAACATACTTAGTAAATATCTGAGCTTAAAAGGGTCAGGAATATTTATAAATGAAGACCTCATTCCTGAAGACCAAGTTGAATTAGGGAAGGAAGTTCAAAAGTTAAAAGAAGCCAGGAAAGAAGGAAAATGGGCAATAATTAGAAATTGAAAAGGTATTGTTAGGGATAGAGACCAGAAGGATAATAATAAATAAGAATTTGGGACACTCGGGATCTGTTTTTGGAATTTTTTGTGGCTTTTTGTGGCGCAAAGGTCCTATGATAAGTTGGATCCCGAGTGATATTGATATTATTTGTCTAGTTTAAACTTGGGAGCATGAGGAGTCTAAGGTCCCTAACATGGAAGGATTTGTCTTGTGGTCAGCATGGAACAAACAATCCCACTGTAGAGGGATAGGAGGCATAGCTTGTTATATTAGAAAAAGAATTTCTCCTCACATTAAACTTCATAAGATTGACCCTATTAATCAGTACATTTGGATAGAAATTTCAGACACCAATGCTAAGAAGATGTATATAGCAATTTGCTATTTTACACCTATTAATTCTACTTTTTATAAGAAAAACAATCTAGATAAAAATTGTCCCTATAATAATTTAGAACAAGATATTTATAGTTTGAAAAATGAAGGTAATATCCTCCTACTAGGAGACTTTAATACTAGGACTGCAACTAAACAAGCTACTCTTTTAAGTAATAACTCCAACTATAATCCTTTATGTCTAGATGAGGAACTTGTTTTATCTAATAGCTACAAAAGAAGCTCTGAAGACCTAATTGAGAATTTGTTTGGTACTGAGTTGGTCAAGATCTGCAGCTCTCAAGACCTAATAATTTGCAATGGAGTAATGAAGTGGCCAAACTCCAACCAGATGACTTGTATTCATGGGCTAGGTAGTTGTTGTAGATTATGTGATATTTGATATCCCCGTTTCCAACCAAATAGCAACTTTTGACCTTTTAAATGACCATGAGTCTAACTCTAATCATAAACATTTAACCCTAACTCTAAAATTTTCCATGCATAGGAGCGACATTGAAAAGAATTATGATAATCAAAGGAATTTGTGCTTTGAAAAAAGTAAAGTTGACATTTTATTAAAGGATTTAAATAGTAAATTAAATCCCCTAACTTATAAGGAAAACATTGAAGAACTCTATCATAATTTTACAACTACCCTTTCCACTTCTATTAACAAGTTCTCTTTCGAGGTGTCCTATAAAAAGAATAATAGAATGGTCAACCCTTGGTATGATAAAGATTGTAAAATTGCTAGGAAATCCATTAGGGATGCTTCTAATGAGTCCTTAAAACTCGATAAGATAAATACATACAAAGCCCTAATTAAAAGTAAAAAAAGATACTATATCAATAAAAGGCAAGAACAACTTTCACAACTATATAAGTTGGATCCTAAGAAGTTCTGGAGCCAAATTTTAAAACGCAATACTAAAGAAAATAATAGGATTCCCTTAAGGGACTAGAATTCCTACCTTAAAAGTATTTACGAGTTCCCTAATGCCATGGACACCATTCCTATTGTCCCTAAAAAGGAAGAAGTTTTTTCTTTAGATGACATAGAATTCGGGGTTAAGCGGCTTGCAAATGGGAAAGCTAAGGACATTGAAGGCTACCAAGCTGAAATTTTTTAAATCAGAGGGTCAATCCTTATCCCTCACATACACAAGCTCTTTAATTTAGCATTCAAGCAGGGATTCCTAAATCATGGACACAAAGCCTCATTGTTCCTATTTTTAAAAATGGGGATAGAAACATTCCCTCTAATTATAGGACCATTATGATTAGCCTGATTTTAGCCAAGCTTTATGGAATTATTTTGGAAAAGAAGATTATCCTTTAGCTAGAAAGTCAAGGTAAAAAAGCTAAAGGCCATAACGGGTTTAGGAGATATCATTCAACTGTGGACCATATTGTTACCTTTAGGATCATTGCAGAGGAGTTCTACAATACTAAAATCAATCTTTGTTGTTGTTTTGTTGACTTTAGAAAAGATTTTGATATGGTTCCTAGGAAAAACCTTTGGAATAGGTTGGAATAGATAAAAGTGCCTCTCGAGTTGAGGGTTGTTGCAATAAGGATGTATGAGAATGTTATTGCTAAGTTTAAAAACACTGAGGGCTGGTCAAAAGATATTAACTGCAATATCGGAGTGAAACAAGGTTGTCCCTTGTTCCTTACCCTTTTTGGCATATACATTGACAAGTTAGAAGATTGCTTGGAAAAAGCAGGTTGTGTCGACCCTACTCTCACTGGTATAGTCATCAATCTCCTTCTTTATGTCGATGATATCATTCTTATGGAAAGTAGTCCCCGTGATCTTCAAAACCAATTAAGAATCCTCAAGGATTTTTGCTCCAATATGGGTATGATTGTTAATACTGATAAGACTAAGGTCATGATTATTAAATCCAATAAAATCCCTTATGATACCTTCGTATATGACATCAACAACTTGGAGGAAGTGACTTCATACAAATATCTGGGAATTTATATTCACCACAAGCTCAATTGGAATTATAGCATTGAGAAAAGGATTATTGCGGGATGGAAAGCTTATTATGGGCTTGAAAACAATTGTAAATCAACTAATCTTTGGGGTAGGGATAAGAAGAAACTCCTCTTTGAGACTCATGTTACACCTGTTATTCTTTATGGATGTGAATTTTGGGGCTGTAGTATCTCTCGTGAATCCTAGAGAAAGATAGAGCAAATACAAAAGAATTTTATAACCTATAATCTCAAAAAGGAAATATGCCCTATCCCATTCTCCTCTTAGAAACAAGTCTCTCCCCCATTGAGAGCATGGCTATGACTAGATACCAATGTATAACAAGTTAAACAACATGGAAGACAAGAGGCTTCCTAAAATTGCTTCAAAATTGAGTCATAACCACCATCGACTTAAGCGAAGATGGCATAAAGATGCTTGATCTTGGCTAAACTATTGGGGAATCATGGAAGACACCATTTTGCAGAATAAAGATACTATTAAAAAAAACGTGAAATCAAAATTTAAGGAGAAAATGTGGTGTGATAAAGAGTTACAGGAAAAAACAAAATTAAGGTATTATAAAGATGTAATCAACCCTAATCTAGAAGATCAAAATTATCTATCTGTTTTGCCAAG
>ML791500.1:136213-158606 GCA_009831015.1 Picea engelmannii | reverse complement strand
AAGCTAGTTCAAAATTTTATTTAAATATTGTTTAAAAAGTATAAAAACCCTTAAAACTTTAATAAAACCTAACTTCATTATACATTCAAACTTTATTTCTAAATTTTAACAAAAAATCAGATTTTGTTACAACACCAATCACAAGGGATTGCAGGTTAAAAATATTGCAGGGATCTTTCTTGAATTGAGAAGAACATATAAATATAGGAAATTTAGCTCTAAGAAGCATGAAGGCCAAGTGAGGTTTGGAATGTAAAGACTTAACATTTAAGATTGTTTGAAATTGGGGATGCATATGTTGGAAATATTGTTGTTATTGATGTCAAAGACAGGGGGAGACTATATATGTCCATGATAAATATTTCAAGATGAAGATTGTTAGAAATATTGTTTTTGGATTTTTGATGCTCAGTTTGGATACCCTATATTTGAAGGCATTTTTACTCTGAATAATTAGCTCAAATGGGAGCATAGGATATATGGTTGAAAATATTATTCTGAGACCTTTCTAATGGTATATGGCACTCCCACTAACTCCATAGGAATGATGAGATATGGAATATTCTGTCAAGTTGGCCCAACTAGAAAATAAAGGTTGGCTTGACTCGAAAGTACATGTCGACCTAGCTAGTTTTACAAGTCGACCCCATAAGTGAATGCATAAACACTATAAATACAATATAGATGTGTGAATTTGAACATCATCTAAGCAATGAGAACAAGTTCAAGTGCACAAAATATATTTGAGGTGCACAAGAAGATATGGGGAGTATTCGTAGATCTAAAGGTGTACAAGAGGAGTTTTCCTGAATTTTTAAGGGTGCTCTATGAAGGAATAAGGTCTATGATGATGTAAAGTGAACCGTTTTGAGGTTGTGATGTTGTAGTCTAGAATTTTGTTTTGGGAATGATGCTATGAGATTCACTAGTGCATGAAGGATAAATATAACTAAGGTTTGAAGCTATGTCTGGGGTATGAAGCAAGGAGAGGCACTAGAGCATGAAAGTTAAGGGTATCATGATGCTATGAAATGCATGAAGTATGAAACATGAAGGTGAAATCAAAATTACAATGTGTATGGAGATATTGGATTGGTGCCTAATAGATCTTACTGGGTTGGTGCTCAACTAGAGAGATTGGTGTCTCTAGTAGGTTGGTTCTTGCACAATATCTTGCTGAGTTGGTGCTCAACTAAAGGGATTGGTGTCTCTAGCAGGTTGGTGCCTACAATATTTATAATAGTAGGTTGGTGTCCACAAACATTTATAAAGTTAATTGTTTTTGGTTTTCTTCCACAAGGGTTTCCAGATTAAACTATGTGTACTATGATTTGAGTTTATATGCATTTACTATTAATGAATGATTGACGAATATTCATTTAAATTAAAGAGTATATTATACTGATTCACCCCCCTCTCACTAAAAGCATAATTTCAACAATTGATATCAGAGTAGGTTCCTTCGGAAATAATCAATCTAACTGCTGGAAGATATATCTCAAAAGCACACATGGTCGGTCAAGAAGGTTTCTCCATAAACAAGGCTCTGTTTCTTGACAAAACAAACTAAGCCTTGAAATGGAGCATAAGGATGCATACATATCTAATGGCCCTTGGGTTTGACATTTAACAATCATTTGTGACTGGTTATATAGCCCCAACGACTCCACCAATAGATGCAGTCAGAAAGAAGCTTAGTGAAACTAATGCAAAAACCATGAATGCCATCTTGTATGGTCTATTAGAATCTGAGTTTGTCAAGGTGATGCACTATGGATCGAAAAAATAAATTTAGGACAAGGTTCAAAATATATATTAATACAATGACAAAGTTAAGAAGGAAAATATCCAAACTCATAGAAGACAATTTGACAGCTTAAAAATGAAAAATGAAGATAATGTTGCATCCTGTCTTCTCCACGTTGATGAAATTTTCAACACCATTAGAGGGCTTGGTGAAAAGGTTGAAGAAGTGACGATTGTACAAAAGGTGTTAGGGTCATTCCCCTTAAAATTTGATGCCAAAGTTTCCTCCATTGAAGAAATGAAGGATCTTGATTCTTTAACAAAGAATGAATTGCATGGGATTGCCACTACATATGAGATGATGAAAAAAAAAGAAAATCCAACACAGAAGGAAGCAAATTTCAAAGCATCAAAGAAGAAAAAACTTCACCAATCTTGTGATTGTTCTGGCCATGAATCGGATAGAAAGAAGCACAATTCACAAGAAAACTAAAAAGAGGATCTGGAAAATACAAAGGTAAGCTACCCTTCAAATGTTTTAATTTTGGTAGAGTAGGACATTTTGTGCTAAATATCCATATGCAAAAATGGAATACAATGATGATGAAGACAATACTTATTAAGAAGAACATAAAAACAAAAAAAACCCTATAATCACAAAAGAGGAAAATATACCAAGAAGAAGAGTTTTTAGTCTAGAAAGAACAATAACTCATCTGAAGAAAATGATGGATATGATTTTGATATTAACAAAGAAGAATTCCTCTTCATGGTCATGCATACAAAGTCTGTTAATACAGAAAATGAAGATAATAAGAAAGAAAAATAATATTAAGAAGAATATGATATTTATGGGGAAGTGTTTATTGAAGCAAAACTCATTAGTTCCTTAGAAAAAATAGACAGACTCAGGGGAAAGAATAAAAAACAGAAAGACCAGTTGTAGAAATATGAAAATAAGGATCATGATCTTGATGAAACTGATTTTGTTTTTATCATCCTGATGACTCAACTACATGAGGAAAAAATGATAGAATAAGTGGTGAGAATCCAACTGAAAGAAAATGAAGAAAATTGTGAGAAGCTAGAGGCTAGAATCGTTTCCTTAAGAAAGGAACTAGAGAAAAAAATTGATCAATTGAGTAGAAGCTTGAAGTTTGGAAAAAGTATTGAAATATTAGATAATATTCTTAGTCACCAAAGGTCACCATTCATTAAGACAGGTCTTGACTACGACAAAAAACAAAAGACGTTCAAGGGAGATGCAAGAACTAAGGTCACAAAGCCATAAGAAAAGGAAAATGAATAAAATCCTAAAATCTATGCTAATATTCTCAAAGGACTCATCACCAATGAAAGCAACATCATGAAAGGAAATGATGACCAATAGAAACCAAATTCTTCTCACACGAGCAACGAGAATGAGTTCAGAAGAGTTGTTCCACCAAGAAGGATTTTCACAACTCGGTACCAAAGTATCTTTCTTGGCTATTGTTTTTCTTGCAACAATTTTGGTCATAAAGCACTAGATTTTAGATCTTATGCAATAAGTGATTACATGCGAGATAGAAATAGAGGTTCTTATAATACCTCAAAGAATGATTATGTGAGAAAAAAAACCAGAAGTTCACTCATGAGTTTGTTGATAGAAACTACAATTGATTTTCTCCTCTACTTGATTATAATACTGAATTTTATAAGTGAAATAATTATGGGCACATAACACATGACTACAAAAGAAACATAATAAATCCTCCTAAACAAAACATAGAAGAAGATGTTCTTACCAAGCATAGAGAAGAATACACAAAGGTGTGGAAAAAGAAGAACCAAAGAAGGAAGAATGTGGACTTGGAATGTATTCTCAAGACAAAGGAAGCCAATGGTACATTGATAATGGATGTTCAAAACACATGATAGGGGATCAAAACAAATTTATCATCGTAAAGGAAGAAAAAGGAGGCAACATTATCTTTGGGGATAATGCTTCTGTAAGGATAGTTAGAAAAGGTACCATTAATATTGATAATGGAAAGACAAACAAAAAATGTATTGTATGTTGAAGGGTTAAAATAAAATATTATAAGAGTCAGTCAAATGTGTGATCATGGTTACAAGCTCACATTTCATTCTAAAGGATGTGAGATAAGGAAAGCAGGTTCAAGAAGATTAGTGGAAAATGAAAACAAAAAATCAAGCAATGTATACATTCTCGATGAAGTCAAAGGAGAAAAATGGTGTATGGGACAAGTTAACTAAAGGGAAGCACAATATCAGGGGGATTATCCCTTTTCCATTGATGTCAAAGGGGGAGAATTTGTAGACAAAGGAATAATTGTAGACACAAAGAGAGTTGCAGACAAAGGGAGTATTACAGAATTGACTAAGGGTTTCCATCAATAACAAAGGGGGAAATTGTTAGAAATATTTTTGTCATTGATGTCAACGATAGGGGGAGACTACAAATGTACAAGATACAAATTGCAATATGGATATTGTTGGAAATATTGTTTTTAGATTTTTTATGCTCAGTTTGGATACCCTATCTTTGAAAGAATTTTTACTTTGAATACCTAGCTCAAATGGAAGCATAATATATATGGTTGAAATTATTATTTCGAGAACTTTCCAATGGTTATGGAAATCCCTCTAACTCCATAAGAATGATCAGATATGGAAAATTCTTTTAGGTTGGCCCAACCAGAAAGTACAGGTTGACCCAACCAATTTTACAAGTCGACCCCATAAGTGAACATATAAACACTATAAATACAGGGCAAATGTGCACATTTGAAGAGAATCTAAGCAAGGAGAGAAAGTAAAAGTGAGCAAAAGAGATATGAGGTGTGCAAGAGGAGTTGGGGAGTTTTCTTGGGGAATAAAAGTGCACAAGAGGAGTTTTCTTGAAGTTTTATGGGTGTGCTATGAAGGAATAAGGTCTATGATGCTGCAAAGTGTGATGTTTTGAGGTTATGATGTCACAGTCTAGAATTATATTATGGTAATGATGCTATGAGGTTCGCTAGGTAACGAAGGATAAATATGACTATGGTTTGAAGCTATGTCTGGGGCATAAAGCAATGATATGCATTGGAGCATGCAAGTTAAGGGTATGATGATGATGTGAAATTCATGAAGTATGGAACATGCGGGTGAATTCATAAGTACTCCGTGTATACATATCTTGGATTGGTGCCTATACAGGTCTTATTGAGTTGGTGCTTAGTTGAAGAGATTGGTGTCTCTAGTAGGTTGGTGTCTACATAATATGTTGTTGAGTTGGTGCTCAGATGAAGAGATTGGTGTCTCTAGTAGGTTGGTGCCTACACAATGTCTTGCTGCGTTGGTGTTCAACTGAAGAGATTGGTGTCTCTAGTAGGTTGGTGCCTACAAGATTTGTAACAATAGGTTAGTTCCCACAAACATTTATAAAGATAAGTTTTTGTGGTTTTCTCCCACAAGGGTTTCCAAATTAAACTCTCTGTACTTTGATTTTAGTTTATATGAATTTACTATTAATGAATATTCATTTAAAGTAAAAAGTATCTTATATTGATTCACCGCTCCCTCTCAGTATAAGCATAAGTGCACCTCAACATGATGAAACCACTAACACTAGATGGAGCAAGAGCATTTCCTTTCGGTTAAGTGGGGGTATCTATTCTATCAAAATCAAATGAGACTTGCATCAAGTCTCTTTCAATTAATTATGGGCATTGGTTATTGAAATATAGCTCTTATTAAATGCTCAACTCTTTCCATTCCTCCACCACTACAAATTAAATGAAACTATTTTCAATTATATTTAGTTTGTTTTCTTTTCATATCGATTTTGATAAATTTTTACTCTTCTCTCATGCTGCAATGTATGAGAAACATAGTAAATGATTGAGCTTCTTAATGTACTAGTCAATGTAAGTTAAGTTATGTATTTTGAGGCTTAAACAAATAATGTAGAATCAACAATTTAAGTTTAGACAATTTGTTCCTTCAAAGAACATTTTGAGTCCATTATTAAAGGATTACCTATTTCATGATGAGACAAGGTTAGTGGTAGTGGAATATGCAAGTAAGAAAAATCCACGCTTGTTGAGGTTAGTGTTAGCTTGAAGGGGAAACATAGTTTGTATAGAGATATTCAATGAATGCACAACTACAAGAATACACACACATATTTAACCATTCTTCGACCATTAATTTAAATGCATATGCAACATGTTAAAATAAACATGAGTGAAACTAATTAATTCCATACACAACAACATATAAACCATTCACATACACTGAGTTAAAACACAACAATTTATCTAAAACAATAACACATAACATAGATAAACACTGATCTTTTGAGAACGATTGTGCAACCAGCTGCTTGGGACATATGTTCCACTCAACCATAGAATTTCTATTCTATATATAAACATCAATCCACCCTCGAGCTGGGGCTAGGAATCCACAAAAGAGGGTGTCTCTCACAGTCCACTCACAACTCAGATATCAAACAATCCACTAGCATTCTCCTACAACTATACTAATTTTCTCTTGACCTGTCCAACTCAAGGAATGAACCCCTTCACTGCTCTCAGTTCATCGGGTGTCCCATTCATTTATCAAGATCTCTCTGGCTCAGGTAACCAAGAATCTCTCTACTGGGAACTCAAGGAAACTCACTACTAGGAAAAATACCAACAATAAACAACAATCACCTTTTGTTATAGTGCAACTCACACAAGAGTTCACTCTTTAGGATTGACAACCTGGTTCTTTTGCAAGCCTGAAAAATTGCCCCTTAAGTCTTCAATAGCTCCAAAAACACCCCATAATTCTCCCTCCATTGTTGTTTTGGCACACATAATTTTGGGATAAGGATTGCACGCATGCACAAACATAATTGTGTGCATGCCAACAATTTCACAGTGTATGACATTAAGTCTGCATGCTAGTCCAAGTTCTATTATGTGTGCTAGTTCGATTTCTTCTATGAACTCCAAATATTAAGAAGATATCGCATGAACACCAAAATCAAGAAAAGAATCTTCGATAAATATTCCTTAATGATTACTTCATGCAGCATGAGATATCATGGAGCAGTTAAGGGATGAGCTAGCAAGGTAGTTAACACTGACATGACTCCAAAGAGCATACATGGACTGCATGTAGGTGAAAAAATCATGCAGGATTGGTAGTCAACAAAGTGAGTGGAGAAGAATTGAAAGTGTCAGAGTGCCAAAGTAGAGAAGGAAACAAAAGGGAGCAACAACGACAAAGAAGGGGTTGGTTAGCTAGTGAGTTGATCACTTTGTTTTTGATTGTTTTTGTAGAGATTGCTACTGCTGTGGTCGATGCTTTGGGTAGCTCTGAGCTCTCTCGGTTGATAGATGAGTATGGATATGTTTTGAAAAGAGTCTGGTTATGATTCTGGTTTTGTAATACCTTCAGAGTCTGAGAGAAAGTGCATAATTCCATGTAATGAATTACTGTGAGAATGTATGAGAGCATAGAGTGCTGTTTTTTATAAATGATATGTCTCTTGGGATATGTATGTTACTAGTTGAATGAATATAATAAAAGTTGCAGTGATTCCTATCCTTTTATGTGTTTATCATGTGTCCAATGAATGTATGCGTTATTGTTACATGTTGTTAAGTCTTCTAAACATATTTCAATGGAATGCATAAATGTCAACCCAACCGGATTCCTTGTGTAATTAACCCTTCATCACCAACACACGACCAGATGGTCTTTGTGATTCTCATGGCATCTCTAGTTAGAACTTCTTTAGTCTTTGGATGAGGATTGATATGTCAACAACTTAGGTTTTTTGTTGGTCAACTCTGGATGAACCTTGGGTCATCAACCCTCCAACGTTACTTTGGACGAGCACAAGCGAGCCAACAAATGGTTCCATTGTCGGGACCTGAAGGTTTTGTATTGAATGATGAAGGAAGAGAATGAGGTGGTATCCATCTCAAGAAGAAATTCAAGATTGGTTGAATGTGAAGGAAGATGAGTTTTCTCATCGGGAAAATCAAGTTTTTATTGCCAATGTGTAGGCATCATGATGTTTATGAGTCTCAACCCCGTAGCATCATTGTTACTCCTGGGGGTCAACTATATAGGATACCAGAGGTAGTTCTGACTATTTTCCGACCAAAACAATGGCACAAAGTAATATCTCATACTACAAAGTTTAGACTCTTCAAAATCTGATCATAAGGTGAACACCAGGACATTGCAACCACTACAGCCTCATCCCAAGACCTTTCTATCCATTAGAAGCAGATCAAAAATATTGTAGAAGAGTACCAATATGTTCCTTCTACACCTACGTGGGTGCCTCCACACTGCCCAATCAAGCAAGGTTATAACAAAACCCTTCATACTCTTCATGTTGCATCTTCACCAATAGAGTCCTCCCACACTCAGGTAGATCATGTAGCTATATTGGTTGAATGGATCCAACCCCTCCAACAACAAGTTCATGACAACCTTAAACAAGCTAAGGAGGACAACTTCTTCAGCAAGGCAAGCAACACACCAAGCTTCAGATTTAGCAGAAGTCTCCATGTATCCCAAGAGAACTTGACGCAATGGGAATCATTGCTTCCTAAGGGGGGAGGAATGATCCATATGGATCTCAGTGGCCATCCACCTTTTCCACTGAATCACCATTTTGAGCCCGTGGTTTTGATAAACCATGATATTTACCCTTTTGATGGGGAATGGAATGTAATGTCATCTTTATTTGTTAATTACAAACATCATGTAATGATTTCCTAGTGGTCTTATGTACATTCCTAGAGCATATCATTTATGCACCAGATCCCATTAGAACTCCACAGTTAAGCGCGCTCAAGATAGAGTAGTACTGAGATGGGTGACCACTCGGGAAGTCCTAGTGTTTTACATTCCTTTGACATTTTAGAAACTTAGTCCAATTTATCCCATATGCATCATGGGAATTGTTATACTCTCACTCTCTCATATATAATTGAGGTGAAGGAGTCCCTTTAAGCATGCAATGGAGTGTGATGTAAATCTTGTTGCGAATGAATCATAACCAACATCTCTTTCTTTTCAAAGATAGTCTACCCCATTCTGTCAGTTTGTGTTCTATAGTGTTTTTCTCTCTTGTTCATTAACAAAAGTTGGTTTTAACTATATTTATGTGTTCTCCGCATTATCTTTGTGTATTTCCTTGTTATATATCGGTTATATTTTTGTCTTCATGTTGTTCTCAAAATAATTCGGATCAAGTATCGCTGAATTCATCCTCTTCTTCACTTGTTGCTTCTATTGTTTCTTCTCCCACTCTTGCTTCGAATCCAATCATTGCATTGTGTGTTGTTATTTATTCTTAGTTACAAATTCATAAGAGGGTGGTTCAAAGGGGGGTAACTCCATCTTCTTCCAACAATTGTGAGGGAACCTAGAGATTTTCCTACCTACAGCTGTGTAAGACCTTCGACTATCACTAAGTACTCATGTTCCCCTCCTCTTGGGATACCTTCATCATCCTATCCTACCCTTTCATTTCTACTATGTTCCTCATCTTCCTCTGAACTTGTGACATATCACAACAACCATGGGGTTCAAAATTTGTCTTCTTGGTCATTACTACCACTATTTTCGGTATCTTCACTAGATAAACTTATCCTAATGACACACCTCTTCGCCGACCTATCTTCAACAATGCTCCTCTCTGGCACAACACACTCTCCCACACTTCCTTTCGGTGTGGTATCCTTCCTCTTCATTATGGGCCTGACCCCATCTTGCACCCGTTGATATCTTCTTTCCATTCCTCTATTCCACTTTTCTTCTTAACTCAACTCTTCTTACATATATTTCAACTTGTTTTCTTCTCTACTCTTCTGGGTCCATTCTGTTCCTCACCTCATCTCAACAATTTCTAGATCATTCTCAATGGATCCTTCTCCCTCTCTCATTCCCCCCTACTACCAGGGGAATTTCATCATCCATCCTATTGGGCTCCATGCACATCATCCATGTCTCCACAAACAACATATTGATCTATAATGGGATTTATACTAGCATCATTTTCTGAGGACCTTCAACAAAATTTTGTTAAGATTCATTGAAAGAATCAATGTATTCAACAACAAACTCAATGATATAACCTTCCTTCACTTGAGCAAACCATAAATAAATGACTTGATTCCATTTATCATATGATTCCTTCATCCTATAAAGGGTGAACTGATCCCAGACTAATGTTTCTTGAGGCCTCAAAGAAGTATTAGTAGTAGTATGCCTCTTCAACCATTCATATAATAAACATGGAAATTCAACAAAGAAAATTGCATGCATATCATTGTAGATATACCTATTCTTCTATGAATGGTAAATTTAGATACGATGTTTCCAATGATGAACTAAGTTTTAGAATGAGCAAGGAATCAATGGTGAAACTATTGTCTATATGCTAACTACTTTTTCTCATTTTATGGAGTTTAGTTACAACCGAAAAGGTACATGTCAGACCTATCATCCTAGATCGAGGGAATTTCTGGAGGGAGGTGAGAAAGTGTTACATCCAACACATTTAACAAGGCGAGATCAACTAGAGGTGAAAAGTTCAGAAGAAAATTTTGTATGTGCATGGAATTCTTTCTTGGTAAAGGGGGTTCATGTTCTTATGTCAATGAGAGCATAGGTGGCGTTGAGGTACCTTTGAGGTAAAAATATCTAGTGAGACGATGGGTACCCAATGAACTTCCTCAATTGGACACTGAATTCTGTGTCAATGAGAGAATGTATCGCATTGTTGCATCGTCCATACATGGTCTGGGTCTATTCTCCATGGATGGCATAAAAGTGAAAGATGGGGGACTTGTTGAGTTGATGGATTATATAGAACCATGATACAACTATGAAGATTGGTTGAGGCTGGTTCGATATATGCCAAGTATGCAGAGATATGTAGTAATTTCAAATTATATACAGCTAAAAGACATTGATCACAATAAAAGAGCGATGGTGTATATTGATGGAAGGCCAAAGGTGTAGGGACAACAAGAAAGAAACCCAATTGTATATTTGAGGGGTGTGAAGGAAATCAAATATCTGTATGTGCAGTGAAAACAATAGTTACAGAGGAAGAGTGGTTGGTTGATTACGATTTGAATCAAATCGATGGAAGCATTGCTATTATGGGGGTAAATATGTTCTAATAGTATACCAAACTTGTAATCAATGTTTTCCTTTTTATATATTTAACATAAATTTTAATAGCTCATTCTTCTTAGATTATTTTCTAACATTCTAAAAGTTCATGCATCTTATAATGTGGTAGGGTGATCATGGGAAGGCACTAGCTAGCTTGCAACAAGTATAACCATGATTTACATATAAATTCTTGCTAACAATAATTTAATTAACATTTTTATTTTCTGATATAGATGAGCACACCGTCCAAGCACGATGATGTGTGGGATGAAGTATATGATTCCATCAACCCATTGGAAACAATTCGAAAGGCCTTGAGAAAGGAAAATAGGGAATTCATTGAATTGGCTAGGTGTAAGCCACCTACAAAGGAGGGCAAAGAAAAGATGAAAATTTTAATGCAGGTTGTATAACAATTTGGGGTAAGTGAAATTAAAAAAAAAGACTATTTTCGACATATATTGATTTATGAAATTTTGTTTGATACCGTTATATGAGAAATACTCAAAACATTTCTTTCTATAGGAATTTTTGGATTCGATGAGACATCTTGGTCATGGGGATGTTGCTAGTAGTGGTGATGCACAAACCCCATAGCATCCTAGACTGAGCCTTTTAAATCCCATGGCTGGCTGTCTTTGTAGAAAGTTGTCAACATCCAAAGAGTGAAAGTGCATCAAAGCCATTTTTCTCAATTATGACAAGATCACAACCAATTTGGTGGCACCAACAACCAGGTTTTGCATCATGCTAACTAGAAGTATTGCAACTTCCATTTTAGAGGAAACTAAACATCCATATGGTTTTCCATTTGTAGGTTATTTTCCATTATCTAAACAAACCAAGCACCTTTTCCTAGAAAAAACACCCACATTCTTGAGTTTCATCTTGATGCACTTTTTTTTTATAAGAACTTTTCTACCTTAGTCTACTTATATCTCTTGGAAGAAGATGGTGTCTTAATTTTAAATATTTACATTGTACAACTTTGAATTTGCATAGTATGATTAATGATACTAGATACTAGTGATGATGATATCTAGTGATAGATATAGGATTCTAAATATAATTGATGAATGCTAATCTGAATTTTTTTTTTTTTTTATCTCGTGGCATATATATGTTTGTCATTTCCCCATCATACGGTATTTGAATTTTTTGAAATTTTCTCTTATCTGTATCCCACCATATCCATTTCATAGCAACTTAGGTTTTCCTAAAAGGTAAGAAACTAATAAATTTATTTAAGTTGGAAATTTCTTAGATAATAAGATGATAAATCCAATCATCATGAAATATTTTGGCACTATTTTGTAAACCCAAACAAGTAATTGGGAAGATGATGAATCAAAAAATTTGAAGGCACAAAGACTTCAAATATGACCACATCATAATAGACCAACAACTTATTAATCCACTAATACACAATGAAATGATTTGTTTTGATGTCACAACAAAATACATTTAGTGGGTCCTAGTAAAAATTATTTGTCATCTCTTTGCATTTACTATTTCCAAATAGTGTGGAAGTTGTATTTGTGGAGTTTGTTGTTCTTCTATCCTACCATAAGGATTGCAGGGGATGGATATAAGGGTCACTCAACTACCCAATATTTCTATTTCAGTTAGCTTCCAAAGAGCATCTATGGAAGGAGGGAGTTTTGGTATCCATGGTGTCTCAAAGGCCCTACATAAGTTCACATTGAAAGTGGTTCATGAGGTAAAGTGGTTCACATGGTTTAGAACCATATACATAGTGAGTTTCATCAGATTATGAGGACTTGCTATTTCTTATAATTTCTCCTACATTATAGGAGCTAGAGTTCCAAGAATTGCATGTCGGAGTGAGCTACATATTCTTATTCATTGTGAGTTCACAATCCCTGTGGGATTTGTTCTAGTGACATGCAAGGGCATTTGGTTACAATGAACCTATTATTTTAAACAATCATGGCTACATGGATTGAATGTCGAAAAAAAACACATATCCAGGGATCATGAGACATGTTTGGTTTGTGATGTATCAATCGTGACATCGTCTAGATAGGGAAAATTTCTCTTCTAGTTATTCTTTCTCTCTTTGTTGGTTCGATTTAACTTGATAGACATGGATGCATGCATGTTGATTTTATGGGAAAAACCAAAACTGGAAATCATATTAAGGGAAGGTTACATGCATGAGGAGTTCATTGGATTAAAAAAGAGTTCTGCATGCATGTGTGTTAGCCTTGAAATTGGAAAAACCTAAGGTAGAGAGTGTGCCTTGTTTGAAGGAATCCTTTGTTATCATTTACACACTGAATATCTTGATGTTTTTACTCCTTAACTTGTTCTCCTATTCTGGATAGCATGTGTGCCATAAAACCCTCTTCTCCACACCTTGCATGAGCATATCTCTAGAGGATTTATGTCCTAGAGATTTCACCCTCCCTTTTTGTATTATTTAAGTATGCATGTCGCCTCCTTTTTGAGAATATTCGACCTACATGTTTTTGTATCCATGGAGCTGATTAATTAATTAGAAGAAAACAAAAAAACTTTAGAGGATCACCACAAAATAACTTATTTCTAGCAGTTCTACTGATTATTTTTAGACAACAATGTGCATGTGATGCAAGAGAATCTTTGGCCTCAAGAAATCCACATCAACCCAAAAATATTTCAAGTTTATGCTAATAAATAATAGGAAGGAATAAGTGACAATTCCTATTGATGTAACATGTTTATGTTGTGCTGAAATAGTTGCTGCAACACATGCTAAAACAATTGCTGCAACACATACTGTAACAATTGCTGCAACACATGTTGAAATAGTTGTTGCAACAGTTTTTGCAACACATGTTGTAATAGTTTCTGCAACACATGTTGTAACAATTGTTGTTGTTGTTCCTTAGATTAAAATTAAGGCTCAAAGAATAATGTCAGGCATCAAGAACGTTTTTAAGAGAGTGTGTTTTAAGGTGCTTTTTCTACCTTAGTTGTATGAGAAAAAATCCTTAATGAAATTAACAGTTTGACAACATAGAGGTTGTATTTCGTATCTGAGCCAAAATTGCAATATCAAATGGTATGAGATGAAAATAAAAAACTGTAAAACAGAGTAGGGCATCAATTACTAAAGAGTCCTACCTTGTTTGCAGTAGAGGAAAAGAGATAGTGTAACCTTGAATAACGTATAAAATGCAATAATCTACACAACAAGCAGGTCTTGATTTACTCACAGTAAATGCATATGAAAATATGATTACTTAATAAATTACCGAGACCTTGTGATTATAGTAGTTGTTGTACTAAATTGGAACCAAACATTTATCAAGGAATACATAAATAAATGTTGAGAAATGGAAAAAAAGAAGAAACACATAACCCAGATTTAACAAAACTTGGAATCTTTGTTTGCACTTGTATTAATACTCTATAAGGAGTTTTTTCTCTATTACAATCGGAAAGAAGAAACCTATAATAAGTCTTCAATCTATGTATTTATACAAAATGGTATCAACTCAAAACAATTGGACTTCTCATAATTCTAAAAATAGTAAATGTTACAACATCTAAAACTGGAAAGTTCCATCAGCCTCCTCCTTTGCCTCTTCATTTGCTAGAAGAGACATTTCTTCTCCTCATCCTTTAGCTTGGAAACAGTTGTCATATGATCTTGAAATGTATGAGTCGTATGCACATGTTTTCTCACTTGTTTCCAGATGTGTTGGATTTCCCATATTAGACACATTGGATGCATCTACTCACTAACTATACCACCAACCCAAAAGGTCCAATTGCCTCATTAGCTTAAAAAATGTATAACTTATTTTCTACCTGGGGAAACCTTTCTTGTATCTTCTTTGCTCCCAAAGATGTGGCCTGTAACTACATGCTTGGGATTACTATCCATTTATTTATTTGGATAAGATCAATTTGGTTCATTTGCTGGATGATCGTCATGGCCTCTTCTTTGCTTGTCCTAGATTTACATTGGTTCTTTGCTATGTCAATCTACCCCAAGGATTCATAGATATTATTTCCTTCAACATCAAGTAGCCCTTTGTCTAGTGAGATTTTTCTTCTAGACAAGCTTCGTGTACCTCTCTGGCCAATATTTTGCTTTCAACCATATTTGTTTCTCAAGCCTTCAAAATTATATTGCCTATGGTTTGCTCAGAAAGAGACAATCGAGGAACTTTTGATACATCATCTTTTGGTACTAGAAATATAGCATCCTGAAACATAGCCCGAGTTGCACATGCTTCCTTTTCTTTAATGTAAATGTTATTCAGGGAAAGGTCTACCACCTGGTAGAAATTTTGAATGGCTTCCACTTTTGTCTCTGAATTTCTCAGGGTGCCCCCACCAGTCCTTGATTAAATCAGGGTAGTTTTTTCCATATTGTGTGCACTCCTGTTTGTCGAACTCCATTATGAATGTGGTGTTGTAACTATATTTAAAAACAGAGGAAAATTTATACATTACTTGTATATGCTCCATTCCAAAATACCCAACAACAACCTTCTGTGAATTGCAGATGCTCCTGGTTCAAATGTCAACGTTTTCTAGAGCCCAGCCTATCATGTCGTTATATGGCATGAGCCTCGGCCATGCAACTATTTTGTGCAGCTCTGACTAGGATATATCCCTGAGCTTAGTTGCATGGGTTTTGTTCACTTTGTCACTTGAATCCTCTGGGAAATTTATGAGCTCATGTTGTAGAATATCAAACACCTGTGTGCAGGATTTCACGATATCTATGGCTCTCGGTGAGGCGTCTGAGAGAACATCTGTGTTCGGATTATGCTCTCACTAGCTTCTTTAGCCATTTTTCATGGTGCCATGATATTAATGAAATTAGAACTGTGTTACCTATTACAGAGGAACACATGAGCTTCTCAGTCGGCTAAAACTTTCTATTCTGCAAGAATGAAAATGAGATTCAAAATACAATATTCTTATTCACCTCGAGCTTATTGATTTGCGAATACCTTTACTGACAATAAATTAATTTACCTTAATGGGAGAATCTAGGTGGCGATATGCAATCTATATTGAAATCATTGTCATTGATTCGTGATTAATGCTATTAATATTGGTGGTTCACAATCGAAGACTTGGATGAAATAGGTTTGAAAATTCCCAAATTGTGAATTCGCGAAAAAATTAATTGTGAGATAATCTCGTTTAACATATTAATTAATTGTTTTTAAATTTAAGTGTTTTCAGGTATTTGGACCTCGAGATTTTAACAGTAGATCAATATAGAACTCTCGAAATCTGAAACCATGAAATGATTAATCATCGATTAACTATTTTTTAGTTGAATTAACCCTGCTTAAGTTTGAAATATTTCGGAAGTTCTGACATTGGGATTTCAGAATGTGATGAATGGAAAATATCCAAACTCTGAAGTACGAAGTTGTTAACTAAATTTTGATCGAGATTAACTTAATTAATTGAGGTTTAATATTTTGGCATTTACTTCTTTGTGGATTGGCAAGTTAACTTTTATAAAATTTCCGAAAGGCCATTACCTGTAGTGATGTGTTAGAGATGATGCCATTTTAGGTGATGTGTCAAGATTCAGGAAGGTACATGTGTATTATGACTAGGATCCTTTGAACAATTTTCAGGCATCAAAACTTTAAAGTTAAGACCTGGAGAAACACCTGAAGCACAAAGCTCCGAAGTGACCTCTAGTGACTTGACTTTTTAACAATCAGGCGACTCCAAAACTCGGGGGAAAAAGGGATCGTTCGATCAACTGAGGAAATTTATCGACGACGAATATCGTGTGTGCTTTAAGACTAGGAGTAGATTTGATTTAAACATTTAAAATATGACTTCTGAGTCATTATACAAAGGATGAAGTTCGGGAATGTAAAGCTCAAGGCTTAGGATTTATATGTGTTCCAACATAGGATCCATCTGGGGATTGCGTCTCCTGGCGAGGCGTGGAAGAACAATATACCAAGTGCCTTTATTGGGTAAATGGAGTCATTCAAAATTATAGTAAACACCTTTGGGAAAAAATCATTCAGAGAAAAATCGGATTTCAACCGAGTCTTAGAAAACCTTCAATTACATAATCCATTTTTTTTTTATATCTAGTTAGGCTATTGATATATTTCCTTTTCCTGCAACTGAGTTTATATTTGTTCAAGGTAATCAAAACAACTTTAACTGACCTATCATATTTTAGTCGATTTCATTCGCATCAAGGCAAAGTAATTTTAATGATTTATTTGGGGAATCCCTTGTCAGTTTAGGATGTTAATAATACTGGAAAGAGAACTAGTCACCAGAGTATGTTTATACATGTATGAACGTCTTACATATATCATATATATTTCTTCACTGCCAGCGAGCCTGTTTAGTACCCCGGTGAAGTTATCTACATCTCCCATTGAATTTCCTTTCACCACTTCAATTAACAATTTTGCATTTTATTTGAGATGAGGGCAATCTTTACATGAATTTCCTTTCATCATCTCTTTTGGAAAAAATGGTGGCAATCGATTTACGAATTGCCTTTCACCATTTTTCTTGGACTAGATGTGGGCAATCATTTGTATGAGTTTCCTTTCACTATTTGTCTTATATTTTTTATTTTTAAGTGGGGGAAATCAATTCATATGTATCATGCAGGGATAATATCTGCTTAAGATTTGACAATGAGGGTCTTTCAACCATTTTTTTATTGTACTATGTTCTAAATCTCTCCCAATCTTCGATACATCTATTCCTATAGGGAAGATCTAATGGGGGATTTTATTTTTATTTTCTAGGGATTTTCCTTGAGTGAACTGATCAGTTTAAATCTGTTAGAAGAGCTAAAACTATCAGGATTATCCTAGACATACTTTCTTTTAGTTAAAATCAAATCTACTTAAAAATGCTTGCCTAATCTTACTTTGAAGATATGCTCTTGAGCTTTCTGAGTGAAGGCAAAATTCTTTCTTTCTATGAATATTTAAGGCCAGACAGTGAAAATCAGGATATAGTGACAACTCAGAGATATGCAAACGAAAACAGAACGAGGGGTCAAAGGGTTTGAAAAGGGATTTTACTTCCACATGAGTTCAGTTCTTGATTATCATGCTTCTCTTTTATTCTTATTTTTGTTTTATTTTCATTTGATTCAGAAATCTAGAGATTTATGTCTTTCTGATCTTTGATCAGGTGATTATATTTACATGAGTAGAACCCTGTTAATATTTGTTGAGATCTCTTTTTTAGCATTTTCTAGCTTAAATAATGAATATAAAAGTTCATACCTCAAATTTTATTTATGTTTTCAATCAAACCAACTGTTAGTTTATCACCTGTTTTGAGGAAAATTACCATTTTGAAAACTGAGCATTAGATTCCACTACCTCCTTATTTCTCATCTGACAATAAGTATTCCGCAAGAGCATAAGAAGAAATAATCAAAGAGTTCCACATAATAAGAAGGATATGCAGTACATATATTTTATCTTCACTTTTCAAAATATTAAGTAATACTGGGTTTATTTATAATGAAAAGTAAGATTCAGGTAACCTACGAAAGCAAGTAAAATTGTGAAAGTAAACAATAACCAAACCGGTATATACAATGGTACTGTGAAACATGTTCATTGCATAAAATGTTTCAGATAACGCCCGTTGATAAGGGAATCAAAAGTTTTCACGTCGATATTCTCCAGTAGGAAATAATTATTCCCCCCTGTAGATGCAATCCCGAAAGGTCCGAACTAAAGGTGATCAAACTTACCGTGTTTTCCTGCATCTTCTTTTCTAGCATCCCACTTTAAAACTAGATCACCGGGAAGGGAACTCCCTGTCTTTTGATTTTTTATCGAAAAGGGATTTCATATTATCTTGATATTTTTGAAGTCTATCATTGACTTCAGCCCTGTTTTGATGGACTTCAATTATTTGGTTTATCCTCCTCGTTACATCATTTGGCTCTTCTTTCATGTCTTGCTATAGCTTCATTACCGGAAGATCTAGATTAATAGGGAGGACAACATCGGTGCCATAAACCATTTGGAAAGGAGACATACCTATTGATTTCTTAGTGCCAATCCATTTTTCCCATAAGGCGTACTTAAGGTGAATGTGCCAAGCCTTCTTATTTTCCATTAATACTTTCTTGATTATATTCATCAAACTTTTGTTGGACGATTCGACCAACCCGTTTCCCTGAGGATAATAGGCTATAGAATGTCCTAGAACAATGTTGTATTTCTGACAAAATCTTATAATTTCTATATATTTGAATGCTTGAGCATTGTCTATAACTATTTTCCGGGGGAAACCAAATCTGGATAAGATGTTCTTTTCCAAAATTTTTATCACTACTGAATCTGTGGCATTCTGAGTTGGAATGGCCTCGACCCATTTTGTGAAATAGTCGATAGAAATTAAAATACATTTATGTTGGGTGCTGGACTGTGGGTGGATTTCTCCGATGAAGTCCAGACCCCATTGTTGAAAATGAGCCTCTGTTTTAACTGGGACTAAAGGTAGTGCAAGGAGCTTTTGTTTTCCAGAGAACAATTGGAAAGGTTTGCAGGCTCCGACTTTAGCATTCATGTCAGTAAATAACTTTGGCCAATAATATCTGGCTCTTAGGATCTTGTAGGTTGTGGCCCTATAGGCATGCTTTCCTCCACACATTCCTTTTTGAAACTCATTTATGACGTCCTCTGTGTTTGTCTCTGTTAAACAACGTAACAAGAAAACTAGAGGATCTTTCCAGTACAATTGACTTATAATAATACAGTATTTAACTGCATGTATCTTCAACGTTATTGCTTTTGATGGATTCATATCACTTGGGCACTAAAGGGTGAGGATATATGAAATGGTATCACGATACCAGTCAAAGGAAGAAAAATTATCCTCGATATGGACTGTATAGGTTTGATCGTCAAGTTCTTCTATGTCTAGAATAGGTCCATGCGATTCCAGATGATTTAGCCCAAGTTCTCTAAAATTAGACTTTGCTAATAACTTTGTCAAACCCTGACCCTTGACTAGCTTGGTCAGTTTTACTTCTAGATCGAATTCCTGAATTTTGGATAACCACCAACCTCTCCTACCATCACTGTTCGGTTGTACCAAGATATCTTTGACAGAGCTTGTTGGCACAAAGGTGATTATTCTGGAATGCAGTACATATGTACCGAAGGCTTTGAGAGCTTTCACCATCGTGTAGTCTTGTTTTTCCAGTATATCGTATCTTAATTCGACATCTCTGAGACTTTTACTGAAAAAGGCTTTCAACTGCTTCTTCATTCTTTTGGAGAAGTACTGCTGTGATAGTATGTTCATATGCGAAAGAAAAGATCAGGAATTCCTTAGTATAGTCAGGACTAGATAATACTGGAGATTCACTTATAGATTTCTTAACTCGCTTGAATTACGCTTTAGATTCGGTGTTCCATTTGATTTCACTATCTTTCTTTAGCATATCTGTGATTAATTTGACAATTTCAGCAAAGTTAGGGATAAACCTTCTCAAAAAAATTATTTTACCTAAAAAAGACTAGATTTATTTTTTATTTCTAGGAATGTTTATTGTGTCAATAGCCTCGATTCGCTTGGGATCAACCTTGATTCCATATTTCGAAACTATATGACCCATAAGTTTTCCTTCTTGCATAGAAAAATGAGACTTTTTAGGGTTTAGGGACAACCAAATTTTTGACATTTCTCAAAGGTTTGTTTGAGATGAACCAAATGTTTTGCATCAGAATTCTAGAAGACTGTTAGATCATCCAAGTAAATAAAAACAAATTTATCTCTCTCACCGATGAAAGCTATATCCATTGCTCTTTGGAAAGTGGCCCATGCGTTCATCAAACCAAATGACATTTCTTCATACATGAAATTTCCCCACAGAGTGGTGAATGCAGTTTTTTATTTATCATCTTCATGGACAACAATTTGGTTATAAACTAAGAATTCGTTGATCATCGAAATTCTATTGGCTCCAAATACCTTTTCCAAGACATGATTCATTTTTTGCAGTGGGTAATAATCTTTTAAGGATGAGCGGTTTAAATTCTTGAAATCTACACAAAGTCTTATTTATCCACTCTTCTTTCTGACGGGTACCAAATTTTCTACCCATTTAGAATATCTAAGTGGAACAATAATCTTTGCGTCAGGGATCTTCTTGACTTCTTTTTCTATTACTGGTAAAAGGATAGGGTTGATCTGTCTTAGTTTATGTCTAAAAGGTTTGATACCATGCTTCAAAGGGATCTTATGTTCAATTACAGAGGTATCATACATTCTTAAATCATCATACGACCATGCAAAGACGTCTTTATACTGTTTAATAAATTCAACATATTTACTCTTCACCTGGGCTGGAAGGTATTTAGATAACTTGACTATCTTAGGATCTTCTTTAGTCCCTATGTCACAGTCTTCAACCTCCTTAGGCTGAGGTCGTAAGGTGGATTTCAAGGGTATATCATCTTGGTCAAACAATCTCTCTAAGGGTATCAGACCTCTGGATATCTTATTATTCTTAAGTACAAGCATTCGATGATTTGGAATCTTATCTTGGAAATTTTCAGGATCTTCTCCTTCCTACATGATCCAAATAGGACCGTTTTGGTTTTCTTGATCTATATGAGTCTCAAAGAACTCATCAACCATTTCTAGAAACTGTTTGATATGCTCGTCATCTTCAAAGACCTGCCAGTGTTGCACATTATTTGGAATTGAAGGTCTGTGTCTCATTTCTATATGATGATTCAGCTTTAGGACAGTGGGTGGTACAAAAATAGTAGTTGTTTTGGCCAAAGAGTCTGCCTACTAATTTTCCATGTTGGGCATTAGTGAATGTTAAATGACGAGAAGAAATTCTCTATCAAATCCCAGGTGCAATTCCTATATGACCTTATCCTTGGATGTTTAGCTTGATATTGTTGCTTTATTTGCTTCACGATAAGCTCTGCATCACCATAAGCTATTAGGTGTTCAATTTTTAGTTTCCTGGAAGCCTCCAATCCTAAGACCAGAGTTTTGTATTCACAAACATTATTAGTATAATAGATTTCCCATTGTAATCTATATGAAAAGGGAATGACGTACTCATCTCTAGGTGTGACAAATAACACACCAACTCCTGCCCCTTTGCAAGACGAAGAGCCATCAATTTTTTTTTTCCATACTCCCTCCCTACTATTTACACTTTTCTTTAGTTTTTCCATTTTTTTGTTTTCTTCTATATATTGTCATCAAAATCTGTTAAGCCCTAATATTGGCTCATTACCACTTATTTGGGGCATATTAGATTAGTAATGTTATTTTATTTATGTCGAATTTAGGCCATTAGTTGTGATTTATATTAGTAATGTTATTTTATTTATGTCGGCTTTAGGCCATTAAAACCTCCTAGTCTCCTATATATACCAAGGAGACATTTTCATTTTGAATCATCTTGTACTTGAACATTTAAGTGGGG
>ML791500.1:112680-131422 GCA_009831015.1 Picea engelmannii | reverse complement strand
CATCTTGTACTTGAACATTTAAGTGGGGTAAAAGGAGGTTGCCCCCTCGAAGAGGCTTATTATCTGATATTATCTCTTTTTCAAGGCGTTGAGTACTTTTCTTGAGGTTTTTCTATGCTATATTGATGTTTGGTTATTAACAAAATCCTCGTCTAATGAAAAAATACAATTTCCTAGATCCTGATCAACAACATAGACTGGATAGTTGTTCGGGTTTTGAGGGTCACTTACAGTATATGCCAGTCTAGTCTCTATGTATAGTCTGGTAAATTGTCCACCAAAAATTAGGTTCGTAGCATATGTCATGTCCAGTTGAAGTAATCCTCCAAGTTTTGTGCCCCAAGACTTGGATAAAAGCATGTCATACTTGGCAGGGACGTCAAAAACGACTACATCCATAAGAATACTCTTTAAAGGAATTTGTGCAAGATTCACTATCAGATCTTTGATCATGCCCAAACACTTAACCTTTCTGGAATCAAAAGAATATAAGTTCTGATAAGGTCTAGTGATTTCAAGGCCCAATTTTTTTATGATAACTTTAGGCATTAAGTTGTGAGAGGCCCCATAAACTAACATGCAATTATAAAGTAAATGACCATGCATAGTTAAGGTAATATATAAAGGAGCTACATAATCCTTAGCATTTTCAATGTGCAGACCAAACATAATCGTAGGCTTTTCATATTGTAAATTTATTACGCCTGCATGACATTCCGCATCAGAAAAAATAATCATTTTAGCGATCTGTTTTTTATAAATCGAATTCTTGGCAAGCTCAACCAGGGACATGGGGATTTTAATTTTATTTATTTCATTTTCTAAACTAAAACCTCCAACTATTTTTTCGCTTTCCCTAGTTGAAGTCTGTGTTTCTATATTCTATGTTTTCTTAGTTTATGTCACTTTGGTTTCAATTGTTTTGGTTTGGACAACTTGTTTTTCAACTAGTGGTTTAGTAACAACTACCTCATTTGATTTGTTTCTTAATAAAATCTTTTTTTATGGAACACTTGTAGTATTTGTTTCTCTGGGCCTTCAATTATACTTCTATTGAACTTCATCCATTATGGAGTCGACGATTCCTTGATATGCAGACTCTCCCAAATTATTTATACTTTCCTCGTTACTAAACAAGGGATTTTGGTCTAGAGATCTTTCATAATCCTGTCTAGTTAGATGAGTTTCCTGGTATTCATCACTAAGGTTGTTTATATCCTCTTCTAACCCCTCATAATTATGCATATCATCTCCTATAAAAGTTTTTGTTTTAAACAGAGCTTGTATCTTTTGATCATCATTTTTTACTTGCCTCTGTTGGGTCTGGGGGTTAGGATTTCTCTTGAAATATTTTATAGAAAACGGATCCGGTTTATCTTTGTCTAGTTCCATTCTAGATATTTTATTTGACAAATATTTTATTATCTTATCCATTTCATCCATTTTTTCCTCCGCATACCTCCCAGATCTAGAGGGTCCTACTTGTTCCCTGAAGCGTTTAGGTTCTTTGGTTCCTGTCTCAACCTTGGATTTTAGTTTACCATATGCCATCATGTTTGATTCAATTTATATGGCATCGTCTTGCATCCCTGTGAGGATATATGATCTTCTTTCTCTTAAAAGTAGGGCGAAGTCGGGATCAAAATCCCCTGCAAAAGTCACCTTCGCTGCAGGTTGAGAGGGTTTAACTTCTACTGGAATTTTATGATAAAGTTTGTTAAATCTCTGAGTAGATTCCATAACCAAATCAAAGTTCTTCTTTCTCAATGCCCCGAATTCAGTCAAATAGTAAAGATGGTTTTTCTCTCCATTGTCCTAAAAAAATGTTTTCTAAATGATCGTATGACCGTAGGGATCCTACCGGGAGTCCTCGAAACCAAATTCTTATCTGTCCTTCGAACATTTGAACTAAAATGCTGGAATAAACATCTTCATGCTCAATCTCTAAGATATCAGTGAATTGATCAAAAAAGGTGATCAAAATCTGGACCAAGGGGCAAAATTTTGCTCAATTTTCAAAGTGCCTGGAATGCGATGAAAACGGTGTCATTGCGTCTGTCTCATCTTCCTGATTCTGGTGGTATATTTACTTTCTCAAATGGAGTCCGTATGGAGAAGATATCGCGATCTGTTCGCCGAGCCAAACAGGTAAAATTTTGATGCTGACTGTACCTGTCCGTACAGGACACGTGGCATGTCCGTACAACATACGTGGCATGTCCGTACAGGACACGTGGCGGCTCTAGGTGATGCCATGTGTCATGCAGTTTTGGACTTTTTGGCACACAGTTTGACCAATTCGGAAGTGACACGTGTCACCACTGGATGCGTGACACGTGGCACAGAATGACGTCAACATCCTACGTGTCGGCTGACGTGGCAGGCTGACGCAGCATGTGACTGGACTGTACGATGATGACGTGGCGTGTTTTCATTGGTTGATGTTGGCGAATTGGATTGCGACACGTGTCATTTATCTGGCGAATGGTATGAGGGCACGTGGCCCAATCCATGGGCGCCACGTGTCCCTCGTTTATTGGTTGTTTGGTTTGTGTGTTGGTTAAAAAATTGTGGAGCCGACCAGATTCGAACCGGTGACTTTCCCCCATGCAAAGACTTCGTAACTTTCCGCTAACCAGTATACCACGGTTTGTTCCTTGTTTGATATGTGAACGAGCATGTATTTGAAGTCGCATGTTGTATTAATTGGAAAGGGGCGCGGGCCGGGGCATAGCCCCAACCCATAGTTTATTAATACATATAGCTATATGCGCGTTGTTTTAAACCAAATTTTGTGGTTATATATATTACAATGTTGCGCGCAGTTTTTTTTAAACCTATGGTTATATTTTATAACGTATGTATTTAAAAATGTGGTGCGGTTATAACGTATGTGCACGGGGTTTATAACCCATAGACCACGGTTTAAATGGTTGCGCCATGTGCCCGAGACTTGGAGTGGGAGTTACACGGTTTCAAAACCGTTAACCACTTTTTGGCCCTTTTTATTTTAGAGCGCGGTCATATGACCCACGTGCCCAAGAGCTAGGCGGTTGGGGGCTGGAGGCGCCCTAACCGTCCTACAGTTTGCACAATTATTCAGAACCGCTCGGTGCTGGGTTTAAACGTGCATTTTGGAGCATGTTCCAGGTTCATGCACACAAAGGTGCGTTTTGTAGAGCCAGTTCCAACAAAGTTTGAAGGAAGAAAATGGAGGAGGCCTAACTTCTTCATCGTTTGACCGATTGAGGTGCCGTAAAAGCCCAGCCAGGGGTTTTTGGACGTGCTGGATCCATTGGTGCCATTTTCACAGCCATTTGAAGACTTCTTCTACAAGTTTTTCACCATTGAATTTCCAGGAAGCTCCAGGGAGCTTTAAGCCTTCATTGATGGAGGACATGGTTTGGTGAGCCTATGTTTGTTTTCTGTGATTGAATAATCATTTTTGGCTAATTGATATGATATGAACACATTGGGACATGTTTCAGAGGCTTTTGAGGACTTTTACAGGTGTTTTTGCCAAAGAGAAGCTCAAGGAAGCTTATGGTCACATGTAGAAGAGGTCATGCCCGGATGAGCCATGATCCGTTTTCAGAGTTCTATTAGTCGTTTTTGGGGTTTTTATGTGTTCTGATCTCAATGGTACAGTTTGTTTTTCCATTGAAGTTGAACAACATATTGTAAAAGAACTTTTGACTAATTAATCCCAGAGAGCCAAGTCCATTATGGAGGCTCAAGGAGATGTAGCCCGTAAGGGGGTGAACTCCTTTATCATGTTGTGATTGTTCTGAGTTTGATGGTTTGTTTGCTGCAAATTGAGTTGCTGTGTATTTGTTTAAAGTACATATTTAACCATCTAAAAGAACATTTGCTCACACATAAGCATTTAAAGGAAGATACATGAACTTAACACATAAGTTTTATCTTGCATATTTATACACATGAAGCAAGGTCCTGTAAAGTTTATTTTAATGAAGTAGGGGTGCTTGCATAGCATAACAAGTCAGCCTTCTATTTTCAGATCAAAAGGTGATGTGCTATGTGGAAGTTAAATCTCCTTCTCCCGTAAATTTTGGTAAGTTCTTGATATAAATTTCAGGTAAATCATGAAGGGCGGGAGGAAGGACCAATGGAGCATATATGGCTGCTACTTTGGTGAAAAACCTAGGGGGTGGAGGTTGTCCTTGACCACCTCCCCCTCCAACACCACCTCCTCCAGTGGCAGCCATTGAAAACTTGGGGGATGAACTTTGGGAGTTAAAAAGAGGGTTTTCAAAAACTTCTAGGGACCGAAGTGGTGATCTTTAAACTTCCTCGGGATGTGGCGAAGGGAAATATGGAAAATGATCATCAGGAGATGCAAAGTCTAGAAGGGGAGGGAAAGGAAAACGTGGACTGGTTTCTTCAAACTTACAAGATGTATAGATAGGTGAACCAACAGGGGACGAATCAGGGTATACAATATGTTATTCAGGGTTTTGGAGAACTGAGACCTTTACTTCTGGCGAGGATGGGGTAGACAGAAAATTAACGACAACGTGTATAGAATAGGTTCTTTTATTTATACTGTTTGGAGTATCAGAAGGGTCAATTTCAATATTTATTTCGGGTGCGATTACCTCTGGGTTCTTACAACTAACATCGGGCTTGCTGGTTGAGGCCTCCGCAGAGGGTGTTTTTTTAAAATCATCTTCGGGATTTAATTCTTCAACTAGAACCTTAGTATTGACTTGGGTAACTTTGGGTTGGTACTTCTTACCTGCAGATGCAGTAGTGGACTTGAGGTATCCTTTTGGTTTTAACAACCTTTTGGGGTTATATACATGTGTAGTCTGTTGAACGTCTGTGTTCTTTCTGGTATTCTTTCGAACAAATTCTAGCTTATCTGTGGTGGATTCTCCAAGTGAAAGATAAAAATATCCTTAATTCAATATTCAATCTTTGTTCATTATCAAAGAGACTTAAGGCTCAAAGAATAATGTCAGGCATCAAGAATGTTTTTAATATAGTGTGTTTTAAAGTGCTTTTTCTAACTTAGTTGTATGAGAAAAATTCCTTAATGAAATGAACAGTTTGACAACACAAAGTTTGTATTTCATATCTGAGCCGAAATTGCAATATCGAATGGTATGAGATGAAAATACAAAACTGTAAAACAGAGTAGGGAATCAATTATTGAAGAGTCCTACCTTGTTTGTAGTAGAGGAAAAGAGATAGTGTAACCTTGAATAATGTATGAAATGTAGTAATCTACACAACAAGCAGGTCTTGATTTACTCACAGTAAATGCAGAGGAAAAACTACTTACTTAATAAATTACTAAGACCTTGTGATTACAATAGTTGTTGTACTAAATTGGAACCAAACATTTATCAAGGAATACATAAAGAAATACTGAGAAATGGAAAACAAAAGAAACACATAACCCATATTTAACAAAACTTGGAATCTCTATCTGCACTTGTATTAATACTCTATACGGAGAGTTTTCTCTATTACAATCGACAAGCAACCTATAATAAGTCTTCAATCTATGTATTTATATAAAATGGTCTCAACTCAAAATGGTTGGACTTCTCATAATTCTAAAAATAGTAAATATTACAACATGTAAAACTAAAAAGTTCCATTGGCCTTCTCCTCTACCTCTTCGTCTGCTGGAATAGACGTTTCTTATCCTCATCCTTTATCTTGGAAACATATATCATCTGATCTTGACATATATGAGTCGTATGCACATGTTTTCTCACTAGTTTCCAGATGTGTTGGCTTTCCCATATTCGACACATTGGATGCATCTACTCACTAACTATACCATCAACCCAGAAGTTCCAATTGCCTCATTAGCTTCAAAAATGTATAAATTATTTTATACCTGGGGAAACCTTTCCTGTATCTTCTTTGCTCCCAAATATGTGGCCTGTAACTACATGCTTGGGATTACTATCCATTTGTTTATATGGATAACATCAATTTGGTTCATTTGTTGAATGATCATCATGGCCTCTTCTTTGCTTGTCCTAGAATTACATTGGTTCTTTGCTATGTCAATATGCCCCATGCATTCAAAGATATTACTTCCTTAAACATCAAGTATCCCTTTGTCTAATGAAGATATTTCTTCTAGACAAGCTTCGTGTACCTCTCTGGCCAATCTTTTTCTTTCGGCCAGATTTGTTTCCCATGCCTTCAAAATTATGTCACCTTTGGTTTTCTCAGAAAGAAATAATAGAGGAACTTCTGATACATCATATTTTGGTACTAGCAATATATCCTCCTGAAACTGAGCCCGAGATGACTATGCTTCTCTTTATTTAATGTAAATGTTATTCAGGGAAAGTTCTACCACCCGGTAGACAATTTTGAATGGCTTCCACTTTTGTAAAAAGATCTTGTTGGGATGATTCTAGATTTTCATGTACTTCTAGTGCTTGATCCTGGAAATATTTCATCTCTACTATTGTACCTTCATCCAAGTCTATCTTGGTGTGTAATTGCTTGATTGATTCTTCCTTTTGAGTGACCAACCCTCTGTTGGCTTGCGAATTTTGATAGAGCTCATCGAGGTTAGATTTCAGCTATTGAATCTGATGTCTGTCATCGACTCTGAATTGTTAAAACTCGTTGTACATATTATTTATTACATACTGTTCCATGGTCGTCATTTGGTCTTGCAACTTCCTTACCAACAGGTTCCTCTGTTTCATTTTCTCAGCTAGATTTTCTACTAAACATTGATTGGCCGTGGAAAAGGCACCTAATGAACTTGCCATTTCCTTAGCGAATTCTGAATCATCTAGGCCATGTCCATCATATACCATTATGTGCCTTTTGAATGTTGCACCATATTTTTGACGTGTTTCTCTTTTAACTATGGCCCTCCTCTTCTTGCTGAAAAAGAAGTTCGAAGGAGGAATTTCTTTGGCTGAAATTGGAGTAAGATCCTTTATAAATATGACTTCGGAATTGGGATCTCCTCGACTTGACTGTAAAGGTGTTAATGATGGGGCTACCTATCTCTATGGACAATTGTTTCTCTACTGCATTGTTAGCTGGTTTATCTGGTGTAGACATCAATGTATCTTGTCCCTTTTTTAGAAAAGCTTCAAGATGAGATTTCGTTTGAGTACCTGGTGGATTAAACAATGAAGTCTCTACTTTCTAAATTGAGACTTTGACACTCTTCAGATTATCTTCCGTACTCTATTTGTCAGAAATTCCAGTCTCCAAACCCTGAGGTGTAGCTTCCTGTGTAGATGAAGGTGTTGTTGGTTTTCCTTGTAATACCTTTGGAAATCCATTTTTGCTGTGTTTTTGAAAATTGTAAAAACTGGCTAGTTGATAGGGAGACAAAGTTTGGACTTTTCTCAACACTTCCTCATATGACCTAGCTCCCCTGAATATTTCTTCCTGTAGTGAAATCTCGTGCACATACTTATTTAAATAGTATTGATCTAGGTGAGTTTCCACGATCTTATGGGGATCGTGCCTCTTAAACTCAATATTAACTAACTTGACGTCTTGTAGAGCTGCACCCTCTACTTTTGATCTAGGTGGATATCAGTGGCCACCCACCTTTTCCAAATGGCTCAAAACGACTTTCTGGCAATTTTGGCAATTTACTATTTTTAGCAGGTTTTAACTTTCGAGGCCATTTTGAGGGTCCAAATGAAGGTTTTTAAAGATCTAGGTTCTCAATGATAGCTAAAGGAATAATTTATCCCCCCAAATGAATCTCCTCAACGATACCTTTCCAACGAGCTATCACACGCCTAAAATGGATATCGTATGCAAAAGTTACGACCCCAGGAAGTTGATGTACTCACTTACCCAAACGGGGCCCACATGACTTTTGGCGCTTCATCTCCCAGGGTTAGGTTTTTGTATGTCTAGGGTTTTTGGAATTCCTGATTATTGTAAAAATGCCTTCAGAGCCTCATTTTAATCATCTTCTTGCGAATGCGAGTAGCGAACACATCTCTTCTCAGAGATAAGCTGCCACCATTCTAGCGAGTCTTTCACTCTATATTTTTACAGTCTCTGTACATTTCTTTCATTAATAGAAATCGTGTATTACTGTATATATGTGACTCTTGTTATATTTCCGCTATATCTCTGTTATATTGGTGTCTCTCTTGCAATATCTCTAAATATTTCTGTGTTATATCTCCGCTCTCATTTCGTGCCGAAAATAATCCAGATCAACTTTCGAATGACCGAAATATAACAACGAAAACATACCGACCTGAAGAGGGAAGGTTGGCCACACATTTTTATGGGCCGCTTTAAATTATTTACTAATGCCCCTCATTATGGTCTAATAATCCACCTCTCGGCATACCAACCAATATGGTAAAAAAATTGGGAGAGTATGGGGGGCAACCTAGCACCCAAAAACCCTAATATAGTAAATTGTTTCCTCAATATACCAGCCTGCTATTTTTCCTAGGTTAGCCATGATTCTGTCTGAAATTATGGGAGGTGGGCAACTATACAAGGTGACATGAATTGACACCACTACATAATGACATATTTCATAGAAGAAATCTTTGGCTTTATCCTCCCACAACTTGGAGTGATAGAAATGGATAGGCTCAATGCTGGTCGGTGTCCATCTCTGGCTTATCAGAGGGAAAGGATTCATAAAAAAAATGGGATCGATGATGTATGTTGGCATATAGAAAGGGGAAGGTTTACCTTTTGACTTCATCGACTGGTACTATGTGATTTCCTTAGCCAGGTTGTCTGATAACATCTTGGCCCAGTTGAAAGAGTATCCCTTTGCCACTTCATGCATGATTGTTACTCATGGAAATAGGAAGTGAGGAGAGCTCTTCTTCCCAAAAATTATACATAACATCATAGCCACATAAATCATATGGACGTCTAATGATTCTATGGCGTATATTCCATGAGTGTCTACTCTGAATTTCTCAGGGTGCCCCCACCAGTCCTTGATTAAATCAGGGTACTTTCTTCCATATTGTGCGCACCCTGTTTGTAGAAATCCATTATGAATGTGGCGTTGTAACTATATTTAAAAATAGGGTACAATTTATACATTACTTGTATATGCTCCAATCGAAAAGACCCAACAACAACCTTCTGTGAATTGCATATGCTTCTGGTTGAAATGTCAATGTTTTCCAGGGCCCATCCTATCATGTCATTATACGGCATGAGCCTCGGCCACACGACTATTTTGTGCAGCTCTGACTGGGCTATATCCCTTAGTTTAGTTGCATGGGTTTCAGTCACTTCGTCGCCTGAATCCTCTGGGCAATTTATGAGCTCATGTTGAAGAATATCGAACACCTGTGTCTAGGATTTCACAATATCTATGGTACTCGGTGATGTGTCTGAGAGAACATTTGTGTTTGGATTTATTCTCTCACCAACTGCTTTAGACATTTTATGTGGTGCCATGATATTAATGAAATCATAATCGTGTTACATGTTACAAGGGAATGCATGAGATTCTCAGTCGGCTAAAACTTGCTATTCTGCGAGAATGAAAATGAAATTCAAAATCCAATATTCTTATTCACCTCAAGCGTATTGATTTGCGAATACCTTTACTGATGATAAATTCATTTACCTTACTGGGAGAATATAGGCGGTGATCTATAATCTATATTGAAATCATTGTTGTTGATTCATGATTAATGCCATTAATATTGGTGGTTCGTGATCGAAGACTTGAATGAAATAGGTTTGAAAATTCCCGAATCGCGAATTCGCGAAAAATTAATTATGAGATAATAGTGTTTAACATATTAATTAATTGTGTTTAAATTTAAGTGTTTTCGGGTATTTGGACCTTGGGACTTTAACAGTAGCTCAATATAGAACTCACAAAACTCGAAACCGCAAAATGATTAATCATTGATTAACTATTTTTTAGTTTAATTAACCCTGCTTAAGTTTTAAATATTTCAGAAGTTCGAACTTTGGGATTTCAGAACGTGATGAATGGAAAATATCCAAACTCCGAAGTGCGAAGTTGTTAACTAAATTTTAATTGAGATTAAATTAATTAATTGAGGTTTAATATTTTGGCATTTACTGCTTCGTGGATTGGCAAGTTAACTTTTATAAAATTCCTGAAAGGCTATTACCTGTAGTGATGTGTCAAAGATGGTGTCATTTTAGGTGATGTGTCAAGATTCAGGAAGGTACATGTGTATTATGACTAGGATCCTTCGAACACTTTTTAAGCATGGAAACTTTAAATTTAAGACCTGATGAAACGCCTGAAGCACGAAGCTCTGAAACAACCTCCAGTGACTTGACTTTTTAGCGATCAAGCAGCTCCAAAAGTCAAGGGAAAAAGGGATCGTTCGATCAACGGGGGAACTTTATCGACGACAGAAATCATGCGCACTTTAAGACTAGGAGTAGATTTGATTCAAACATTTAAAAGTTGACTTCTGAGTCATTATAAAAATGATGAAGTTCGGAAAAGTAAAGCTCAAGGATTAGGATTTCTATGTGTTCCAACAACTGCAACACATGCTGTAATAGTTGTTGCAACATGTGTTGTAACACGTTGCTGCAACACTAGCGTGATGTATTTATAGGCTACGAATTATAAATTTTTAACTCCACGTGTATTGTAAGAGGGTCATGACAAGTGTCAGGATAGATAAGTGTGGGAAAATGAATTGTTTAAGTTGCCACAACTGTTTAAATATCGTCAACTCATCATTTGGAAAAACAATTTTGTGAAGGTAGACTGTGTAACTTCCCAAGAGGAAAAATAAGAAATGGTTGGGGAATTTGAATAGATTGAATGTTTCTACTGCCAATAAACATAAATATAAATGGGGAAATAAAAAAGTGCAAGGGGGTTCAATTGAGGGAAAAGACGATTTTTCAACAAAATATGACTTCATTTTCACACGAGAATAAACTGAAAAGAGAAAAGATAGCAAAAGGGCCATAATTGAGGGAACAACTGTTTCAGATTCATATGAGATGTAATAAGTCTGTAAACGAATTTCTGTTTTGATTAATAACAATATTTTAGTTCCTTTCCATAAATATTTTCTCTTATTTTTTTTTCATGTAGTAGTAAATTCCTCGTGGAATTCTTTAGCTGTTAATTTCTGTTAGATATTAGTACACTATTAGTTGTGTACTATGTGGGAAGATGCTTGGTTTTTGTAGGGATTGATTATAGAATCTAAGGTGACTGCGTCAACATGGAAGAGCACTCCAATCAAGGTGTTGCTAAGCTTGATTTTACACATGGTAAATATTGCAAGTAAAGAAGCTATACTTTGGGAAGAGTGAACCTTGATGATCCTTATGCTCAACATATCAATTATTGCAAGAAAAGGAAGGATTTCACCCCACATGTATGTATATTGAGTTGATCTAGTACTTCAACCATGCATGCAAATTATTGAAATAAAAAGAAGCAATATACTTGGAAAGAGTACTTCACCCTATTTGAGTTTATTTTCAACGTACTTGAGTGGAGAATAAAAGAAAACAACTATTTTAGTATAGGGAAAGTGCATGGAGGAAAAATGATCGCATGCATGTAGTTTGACTTCTTATTTAGTCTCCACTTTTCCCTCTTTCTCATAGGGTGTACTTCTTTCTTTTGTTTCTATAAAATAAGGGTGCAAGTATTCCTTAAAATGATTAGATTATTTTTGATAGGTTTTATGACCTCATCACCACCATCTTCCATCATTCCATACTTGACAACACTTCCATTATTGCTTTCCAAAGATTGACAGGTGAGCCCTTGGTGTATTGTGTCTTCATTAATATATCACATGGATTTGACTATGCATTTTTTTAGCTCTTCATATTTCATAGTTGCTTCCTAAGAGAAATCATGTGAGAGGGCTTGCGTTGTTACTTTTATGCACTAATTTTGAATCTGTTTCACTCAAGGCACATATTCTCTTTCTCATGCATTTATTTTCATTTTATCTTTCACTCAAAGTTCATATTTTCTCTTAGTCGTTTCCCTTTTGTTTCTGAAATTCAAATTAAAGAAACTAATCCCGCTTTATGCAATTTTATTTATATTTTTTACCTTGCTCTCAGGGGATTTTTGGGTGCTTGAGGGAAGCTTAGTGTGTCAAATTATCCCAAGGTTATATGCATATTTACATGCAAAAATAACAGTAAATACATCTTAGGGACACCCCTAGTGGTTAGAAAAGCACCAACCCAAATGGAGAGGCATCTCACAACAATCTATAGTTACCTCGTTGATCTGTTCATCTTCTTATTGTATATTTGCATGAGAACAAGTATTCGTAGGTTGTATACTAGCAGTATTTTTGATTAAGCCCTAGGTAAAAGAGCCTTGGGAAAACATGGATAACTATGTACAATCATTCAAATCCTAAGTAAATTATTTTTACAATTTACATGAGGAAGAAAGTCACTCCCATGAAGCAATCACTTGAAGCCCCTAGATGTGTCAAAACACCCCCAGTCATTCTCTTAGAATGTCGTGAGTTGTTCTATGTAGACAAAGATGCCAAACTATATTTCCTGTATAGATTGAATACATGGGGTTGTCAATGCAATTTTGGACTTTCCTAGAACTAATATTTTCACTAATTAAAAAATTTAATTTCCTTGAGCCAGTTAGATTCTTCAACTTGCAGGCCTAGAAAAAGGTTTTCCTCATAGTTAACTTGTCTAAATATTTGGGGTTTTAAAGGGTTAGAAAAAATTACCGATTTTGGAGGAATTACTGGTCTAGGTGGGGTCTCATTTGTCACTCGAGATATGGCCTCCTCTGTCGCAATATGGGGTAGGGTTTTTTCTCTTTGTCAGTCTGTTGTTTGGGATAGGGTTGTTTCTCTCTGTTGGTCCTCTATTGGCAGGGCTAGGGATGTCATTCTTTGTAGGTCCTCTCTTGTCTCTTGTAGTCGGGGTCAAGTTCATAATTTGTTGTTTACTGTTGTCCAGAACTCGAATGCGGTGAGAAGATGGTTTTTGTTTGGATTACATTTTTTTTCATTTGGTAATTTATATAATACATATAATATATTATATATATTATATAAACATATACAATTTATTATATAAATTATATATAACACATTTAATACAATATTATATATTATAATAATTTTAATACATATCCTCTAAAACACTTCCCCTCTATTAGAAATAACACATATAATCCCTTACAGTTGATCACGATAGTTCATATCTAAAATAAAACCTAACCATAATACTATAACCATTATAAACTGTAAAATTTAGAACCTCTACTCCTAACTCTTATAAATCCTGTGAACCCTTAACCCTATAATCCCTATTGTTAGAAATACCTAAACATTACAACCCTTAGGCCTTATTGGCCTTATATTATAACACCAAAAACCTATCCTAATGACTCTAAACCATATAACCCAATCATCAATCCTTATAACTCCAAGCCTCTATACCCCTAATCCCAAACCAAATAATGATGATGATGATGATACATAAGAGGATGTCAACAATGTTGATTACCGATGGTGAGGGTGACGATGATGACAATGAAAATGATGATGATATGATGATGTTCATGACAATGGAATTGAGGATGATGATGAAAATGACGATGACGATGACGATGATGATGATGATTGTGATGATGATGATGGTGATGATGGTGATGATGACGATGATGTTGATATTGATTATGGTGATGAAAATGACGACGTTGATGACGACAATGATAATGATGATGATGATGATGATGATGATGATGATTATGATGATGATGATGATGATGATGATGATGATGATGATNGATTATGATGATGATGATGATGATGATGATGATGATTATGATGATGATGATGATGATGACGATGACGATGATGATGACGATGATGATGATGACAATGAAGATGACAATGATGACGACGACGACGACGACGATGATGACTATGAAAATGACAATGAAAATGTTAATTATGGTGATGAGAGTGATGACGATGATGATGAATGTGATGACAATGATAATGATGACACTGAAGATAAAAATGATGATGATTAGGACACTGAAAATGTTTTTTACCGACGGTGACAATGATGATGAGGAAAAAAATGATGACAATGATCACGATGATGATGATATGATGATGATGATGACAATGGAAATGATGATGATGATGATGACGATAATGATGATGACTGCGAAAATGTCGAATATGAATATGGAGATGAAGACAATGACGAAGATGACGATGACGATGATGATGAAAATGACGACGACCATGACCACAACAACGAAGATGATGATGATGATGTTGACAATAACAATGACAATATTGATTATGGTGATGAAAATGATAGAGAAAACAAATATGATGAAGATGATGATGACGACGACACCGCAATGTCAATCATGATAGTGATGACAATGAAAATGTTGATTATGATGATTAAAATGAAAATGATGATTAACCCATATAAGTAAATACTTTAAAGAGAATAAATCATATAAAATATATAATCACATACCTCCTACATTTCAACATTTCTGTAATATCATTTATCATCTTCTTCTTCATCCAACTCTACATCTATATGATCTAGTTTATAATTGACGTTGAAAGGTTTTTCCATATAAACATCGTCATCAATGTCATTTTCTATAATATCATCTTCAATATCATCATCAAGAACATTGTCATATACATCTGGCTCAACTTCTTTGACTTCTTCATATGAAAATACATCTACCTCATAATCCTCTACATCTTTTTCTTCTTCAATATCTTTTTCTTCTGGTACATTATACTTTACGATCCTTCCTCTTGGATCATATCTAACAAAGCACGACCAACCTACTTTACCTAGAAGACATGAATAAAATACTTGCTCACATTGGCTTGAAAGAACATAAGTTTATGTACCTGGCTCAAATGTCCTTGTATTAACCGTAAATCCATTGACATGCTCAATAAAAGTTCTATATGGATCTCGTTCATTCATTCATAACATGTACCATTTGACCTCGAACAAAACTGACTTGAAGGATTTAAAGTCACACTCGATTATATCATCCAAATACCAATAGTATCTATTTTCTGATATTTTTGGATGCCTGTCACTTCTTGAGGAAACATTAGTGACCTGAAAGACTGTAGTTATCCCATAATAAGAGGTTTTATTCTTTCCATCCAACTTTTTGATGTGAAATTTACGACCATTGTACCACATAGCCTTGTGTTCTGTCAACTGCAATATGCTTGACACGTAAAAAATGTGTGATCAATCAATCAACATATTTAGACTTAGGAAAAAATTATAAAAAAACACACCACATAGATTAATAGATTGGAAAAAAACTAAAACATGATGTGGGTGAATAATATGCTTTCGTGTTTATCTTTTAAACCATATGCTAAATAAATTTCCCATTAAGTAAGATTGGTATCTTGATTACGATGAGATTATTTAAGAAAAGTAGCCACCCCTTCCCATGATAACCTACCATTACATTTTATACATTGATCTATCCATACCTTCATCCATTCAAGATTGTTTGCAATGTATAAATGTAGTGCATGCCACTCTAGACCAACTGTATGAAAAAAGAATAAAAAGTACTAATTAGAATAAATATTAATAATTGATGGAAACTCCCCAGATGGGGTGAAACGTAGCATACAAGGGCCATGTAGCACTAGGCCAAGCCAATCCATAAATATGGTAGGCTGGATCCCATCCCCTCTCCATTAAATATGGGAGCCCACCTTAAATACCAACCAAGAGCCATGGGACAACTCTCTCGCGTGAACAGAGTGACACCGAGGAAATTCAATACCCAGGGGGAAATAATGGAAGCCATCATGTCACACCTCCTCGTTATCACCCAACATTGCACCAGACCTCTCCATTTCTCCCTCAGACTGCACCAGGAAAGCAACTCAGTGCACTAGTTCAACCATTGCATAACCTCTTGCAAATTCACCATCAACATTACCTTCTCGATGCCATGGAACATAGGTAAGCCGTGTCAAGGCCCTGCCTGGAATAGTCTGGTAGTGCGACAAAGGAGGTAGTAGATGCTAGAGTGGGTGCTCTCCATAGCCCACACTCAGAGAATTCGGGCTGCACACAGAGGAGGGATGGCCTGGTTGCCTCCAATGGCTTATGTTAAAGAAGTCACCCTAGAGGAACCCATATATATCCCTTTGGTGTCTCTTCTCTTCACTATGCTAGAGAATTGGCAACCTCCAAGAAGCTTCTCTGCGGAAGATACTAAGTCAGCCACTGTGGCTCACCATGACACTGGCACCATGGAAGTGAAGATGGAAGAGGTACACATCTACTTTGTTGAGGAGGAATTCCTAGCGGAACTCCTCCACATGGCCTCTCACGATGCCACACTTTAATAGGGATATGATCCTTCCAGAGCTATAGCGAGAGACGGGGGCCTCGAGAAGGAGGAAGGAGAACAGGGATGGAGCATGATGGCGGGGCACAAGGAAGGAGAAGAGGATGACATGCAGGATGCAACAGGTGAGAGTGTGGAAGGTCCAGGTGGCACGATGAAGGAATGTGGCGAGCTATTTGCACCACCTCCTATCTCAATTGTACCGAAACCATGGCGTGCCCCCCACCATTCTTCCACCCAAAGAAATTGGAATTAGTGTTTGATTTGAGAATCCATATGGAAGATCAAGTCCACCATGGCACACTCATGCACCAATGCATCGATATGCTGTATGAATTATTCTCCAATGCGTCAGTGGGGAAAATATGTTTGACGTATGCAAGACCTTATACCCTGCCGACTCGGCACAAAATGCACAATGAAGACCCTGGCGAAGATACTCCTAGAGCTAATGGGTAATTGCATGGATTGGAGTTCTTTCTGGTTCTGGTTAGGCGTCAGTCTAAACTCCTTTTTGTTTAGTTCGAATTCTAGTTTAGTTCTAGTTCTAGTTTTAATGGTTAATGTAAAGACTATAGGACGCCACCTACCTTGGTTTCCCCTTGACAGGGTAGATGGTGGACCACCTTTTTTAGACATGGACATCCAAGGCTGCCGACTGTCCCAGTTTCCGCTAATTCGCCGGAACAATTGGCAACCTAGAGACAGGTAAATTTTTGTATGTGATTTTCTATAATAGGATTTGCCTCTCTTTTTATTTACAAAAAAAAATAATAATTGATGGAAGCTAAATAAAAATTAAATAAGTATAATATAGAAATAAATCAATATTAATGAAAAGTATTAATAATAGATCTCTACCATCTAATTACCTTTCACTTTCCTCATTACACCTTTCCCGACCAGAACATCCCCTTCAAATTTGTTAATGGATTTGACACCCCAAATCCAAGGCACCTTCATGATTTTTGATGATAATTTAGGAAGATACCAACTAATATACACCAACGATTGATATACCATATATTTCTCCACCATAGATCCCTCAGGACGTGCTCTTTGTCTAATGAAATCCATCAATGACTTCAAGTGCCTCTCCACCATCCACATTGACCTTGTGTGTACAGGTCCACACATTTCAATATTCTCAACTTGGTGTATGAGGTAGTATTCTTGTGCATTGAAAAATGTCGGAGGTAGATACTTTTTCATTTCACACATTAGCTGAGGAATTTATCTCCTCCAATATTTTATATATTCTTTATGGATTAATTTAGATGAAAACCATCTACACATTGTATAACAAATCAAATCATAGGTTTCAACAACAACGTATATACATTGAAAGTAAAAAAAATGTCAACAAGTTGAGCAACAAATATTTTGCATATAAATAATTATTTACCTCATGTATTTTCCAAGATCATATATAACTTGTTTTACATTGTTGTAAAAGTTGTTAGGGAGAGATAGAGGTAGAACATACTATAAAAAAAGGATCATTATTTTTTTGAAAAGAAAATAAAATTAAAGTACTAAAAATTTGTGTACTTACAATATAGAAAACTACCAAAATAATTACCTTAATGAAGGTATGCCAGTCATGAGTTTTCACCCCACCAAATTCACCTTTCTTCGTTAAGATATTATTTATGTTTGAAGCAAATCCCGTGGGAAATTTAATTTTTCGAATGACCTCTTTTACAACATTTCTTTATTTCTCTGTAAATAACCATGAAAGAATATTTCAATGTCCATTTCTATTTGAATAAATCACATTTTGTAGTGCATGATTGCCTTCCTGAATGTCAATACAAATTTTGGCAATTGTTTCTTTGTCACTCCTTCCATCTAATATTTTCCACAATGTTTCTATTACATTCTTCCTGATATGAATTGTATCAAACAAATGAGCTATTCGTAGGTGCTCATAGTAGGGAAACCTATTTAATTGTATAGGGTAACTTTTCATTCCTCATGGAAGCCCATTAATTCCTTGATGACATTTATGAAAAATAAATGAGATTACAACAATAATTGTTAGATACAATAAACATAATTCAATACAAATCAAAATTGCAAAACAATTATATATGACACATAGACTAATTGATTACCTTGACGATTTCTATAATATTCCAACTTCCATAGGTGAGGTGTCATTCTTCGTGGCTTTATTCCATTCTCTTCTTTCAAATTGAAAATATGTTTTTCTGTAGTTTGATACTCATCAAACGCCTCCTTTCCTATATTTCTTGAATGACATGATTTCATCCTAGGACCACAAAATGGACATGCAAATTTACCTTTTTCTTGCAGATATAGATATAGATATAGATATAGATATAGATATAGATATAGATA
>ML791500.1:92877-111220 GCA_009831015.1 Picea engelmannii | reverse complement strand
TATGATTAAAGTGTAGTAGTATGTTACATACCGCAAAAATGTGTTAGCCTTGGGGCATCATGAATTGTCCATGGAATTGAAATTGCTTTTTCCGTATTGGTCTAGAGATGTTGTACATAGTGATGCCACCTATAAACTTAGTAGATTGTCGACAATAGGCTCAATATACACATTCATATCTTTCACAGGTACTTACCTAATTGGTTGAAAGTACACATAATTAATACCTTGTATATATATAAGTAATTATGAAACAAATAAGAAAAACAAAATGCAACATTCAAACCAATTTTGTAAACAAAGACTTGGAACAATCATTGCCAACATTGTTTTCTCCCTCTTTATTGACATCCAAGGAAGAAGATTATTGTTTATAAATAAAAATAGGCCACACTGATTAAATAGATCTGAGCTCACCAAATGGATTGATACTATCGGTTTCCAATGAAATCCTATCATTATGAGGTTCTTCTTTAAAAATAAACAATGTTTACTTGATGTTCCTAAATGTAGAATGATCTGCAGGCATTCGAAGAAAACCATCTTCACTTTTGTGCCATGCATGGTAATCCATAAACTGTGAAATTTTTTGGCACATGAAAAATCATTACAAACATTGAATTATTAGAATATGACAAAGAACCTTGTGATACACCTTTTTTGTTACTTGATTGATTCAATATCTACTGATTTGACATTGTAGGCATTTTGTTTCCTATGCATATTGTCAATAATATATAATATCCACATTTGGACATGCATCAATATCCCGATACTCCATTCCAATATATTGCATAATGGCACATAACTCTCGGTATGTGCGAGGTAAATTATTTGACAGTGGTAAGAAAAATACACCTAACAATATACACCATAAAAAATAACTAGTTAATGTAAATGATAGTAATCATAAATATTGCATACTTAATTTACACATTAATTAACATTAAAAATAGAGAAAAATAAAGTCAACCTTTACGTATAATATGTGATGAGTTATACTAAATACCTTAGGATCTGTGTGAGAAAAGGGTTTGACAAACCATTCAATACCTTCAAGTTCACCAACAACATTATAACAAAGAAAATATTTTTTCTTGAGCCTTCATAAAGGGGTTGTTCTACCTTCGCAAACAGAGGTACATCATGAATATCATCAAAGTTTTCCTCATCGATAGGAGCAAAGATGTCTTGGATCAATCTATTTGTTCCATCATCTGGCTCAACATTATTATTGGTGTCATCTTCTTCCATATGATTGAATTGATCTTCAATATCCATACCATCTTCCACATCTTGTAAAATAGTATTTTTACTACTACTAGGCCAATATTTATTCGATGATAGAAACCTAAGAGGATTTATATTTATAATTACAAAAAATCAATAACATTAGTGTGTATAAAAAATATTAAAATGAAGGAAAATTTTATAAATACAATCAATACAAAGACATATATATATATATAATGACTAACTTACCATGGGACAATATGTATACTCCTCTTCACAATGCCCATACCTCCAACAATGTATTTCAATTTTTTTTTATAAGTGTTCTTCTATTCAAGTGCCTGCATTGATTGCAAGGGTAATAACATTTCCCATCACCCTGTGCCTCCAATTCCACCATTAAAATAGCAAGTATCCTTTCACTTTCTTCATGTGTAATCCTTGGCATTAGGATTTCCTATATTTACAACAAAATCCACTAACGCAATATAAGTACAATATACAAATATATTCTTATGTATGATACAAATTTCATCGAATATTGACCCCATATGTACTATAGAATTAAGCCATTGTCATCATAGATTTATGAAAGGTTTATAACAATATTCAACAATTAATCAAGAAATAAAAACCATACATTTTTACCACACAAGTTCCAAAGATTTACTATAAGAAAGTAATAAAATCAAACAATAAAAGAGAACTAGACCAAGACAAATTGAATAGTAATTAAATGGAACTGAGTAGACATGTTCATACCTATTTCCTAGGAAACAATTTGTGTCCTCAAATGAAAGAGGGTCTAAGGGTTAGGGATCCAATGTGGGTAGTTAAAAGGAGACAAAGAAATATTAAAAAATTGTAACCTTCAAAGTACAAAATATGAGCTATGCAGATCAAGAATTGGATCCGAGGCAAGTAGCACATAGAAAAAGGACCTATAATTCATGCAACGAACAATGAGAATACAAATATTTTATAACCGTCACACCTACAAAAAAATAGATGAAATCACTCACCATTGTCGGCCTTCCGAAAAAGTTGACCAAGTCAGTGACCGTTAAACCATTTTCAAACGAGTAGTTGGCATTATCTAGGTTCATCGATAGATTGATGAACTATCATCGCAAGATCGAAGGATGTAGAAGGTCATGGCAAGTACGATTTTCATCGGGGTTCCCAATTTTTTTTTTTTTGATAATTATGTCGTAATTTGTGATGGTATGATTAATTTTATCATTATTGTCGGAAGGTTTTGTTGAATTTTGACCCCATATGTAGTAGTGAGAGAAAGGTTTAGGATGGGCATAGATATCCACCAATATAAATGTTCTTGTGAAAGGAATTGGGTAGCTAAGTAGTGGTGAGGTGTGAAAAGTAGGTGTTTGAACGCTAAGTGTTCTCTTTTAGGAAGACATTTCGTCCATCCCCATCCTTGGATTTCGAGTGGACGAGTGGGTGAGATGCATGTGCAAAGTATGGAGATGAAAAATCAGTATGTTGTAATAGAAAGCACATCTTCCTATTCAGTCCCTCTAATCCCTATTGAGAAAACCTACAATCTACACATGTAATACCCTGATTTTCAGTCCCTGGATTAAATAATGTGTTTTTTTATTTTATGAAAGGTCGAAGTGCTTAAACAATTAAAAGAGGGTGGAGTTCCTAGGAAATGTAATTCTTTGATCATTATTAATAACAAAATACATCGTTGGTTGCAAGACGGAAAAGGACAAGAGTTATAAGGGGATATGATTCCATGAGAAAGGGGGCTTAAGGGGATAAGTCATTTTATTATATTTTATTTACCCATAATTGTTTTAATTGAGAGAAGTGGTTACATGAGCTTATTGGGGAAGGCCATGTGGTTCTTGATTTCCAAGTAAATATATAATCCCATCTTTGGGATTTTTTGGGGTTCACTCATTGCTCATTGTTCACACTCTTCATTCTATTCACTCTTTCATTCATTGTTGCTCATTTATCATTCCTCATTCATTATTGTTCTTGGATTGGGGCATGGGGGTGAATTGTTGAGGAAGAATCCATTGCTTTTTAGATGTAGTAATGACTAGTGTATTCCAACCATGAGTTAATACCTGCATGCATGAGATGCATTAACATGTGTTAATTTTTGTTCATAGCAACGAATCCCAAGAGTCCTAGCATGGAGATTATTGACCAAATGGACTGGAGCCCTAGAAGGAGGTGGGCAATATGAGGGATTGCGTGGAAAAGAAGGGAGTCCATTATCTTGGGTTGTGTAGGCTGGAGAGAAGACAACTGGTGTACTTTGGATTGTTGTGTGTTCAAAAACCTATGAGAGCTTCATTGCTTACTAGTTTGGGAAGTTGAGTGACATGATGGAACCATCCTTGTGGATTCATAGCCCTGGATCAGGGGTGACCTACTGTTGAGACTTGGAATAGAAAAATATATGGTTGGGTAGAATGTCCTTGGTATGCAACGAGTTGGTGATTCATTTTTTTAAATATAAGTGCTCTCTGTCATGTGTTCCTTTGCTTGTATATTTATTTCCATTGTGTATTAATTAATATCTCTGAGATGTGTATCTTTAATGTGCCTGCTTGCTGGTTATTTCTGTGCATGACATGTTTAAACATTATTTTATGTTGTAGCACAAATAATTGATTATTGCATGTGTTGTTATGGTGTTCTTTCATGTTTCTTTATTAATTAAATGTTATAATAATTTGAAATAAGTTTTGAAGTGAGTTTTTGGAGTATTGTTTCCTAGCCTGTGGGTGGATGGGTACGTTACAATGTAGGAGTAAGTAAACAGGGGTTAGTCAGTAGATGCAACCAGATCCAGTTGGCACTAGTGCAGATCCTCCATGGAAAAAAATTAAGAACTTGGACCCATGTGAAAACACGCCATGACCTACTATGGGTCATTGTGAAAAATTAAGACTTGGTGAATGGATGTAGGGGTGTGCATGAGTCATGCACAACACCCTTGAAGAACAAGACTTGCGCATGTATGGATCCACTCACATAAAAATAAAAGTAAGGTGACATACATATTTTCACACAATAAAGTTTGACCCTATCCATTGTATGTTTCCAAGGGGTTATCACATTTTGACAGTACCCAACGGTAAATGCCAAGATCATGTCCATAGATTATGTATGTTTTAAAATAAAAAATAATGTTTATGAACCATGAATGTGAAAGGGACGATAGAAGGTTGACATGGATCATAGACATATTAACATTGAATTTTTCCACAATACTAAATGATCTTCCCATTTCATTCACGGCTGGAGGGGTTGACAAGACGGTATAGGTATAATGTCTCGATGGTTCTCGTGGAGGGTCATACTACACTCTAATTTATTAATGACTCAGTGCATACCCCCCATGTATTATATCGTCATACTCACCTATAAACTTCCCCCCTCCAAAACTGATATTTCCCCTTAGAAATCATGAATTAATATTCCTACTCTATGATAGGGAGTTTAGAGTTACATAGCAACGGAAGAGGACGATCATAGATGAGCAGGAGAATAATTGAAAATTCCATATCGACACTAGGGTTCATCCATCATAATATTGATACTAGAGTTTGAAATGGCTCCCTCTAGCAAACCCTAGGGCTGTAACAACACAAAGGCGGTTTGGGACCTAAAAATACCAGAGCCACCACTACCCCACAATGTTATTTTTACAGGATCTCGGATGGGGAAATTTCATGATGTTCACTTTGTTGACTACAACATCATATACCCTATATAATTCTCAACCTTACGCTTTCCCAACTATGCATAGGTTGTTCATAGTGCAGATGGTCAACAATTGGTGCTTATGTAAGAATGGGCCAAACCCCTTCGACAACCTGGTATACTATCCATCGTCGACTATCCTCACTTTGGTCATGGGGGGTGATTTACCATCTGTGTTTGCTTCATACTTACTATCCTACATGGTGGATACCCCTGGTTGGGTGAAAAATATCTAGTTGATGCAAGAACAATTCATTGAGTTATTGGATTATACATGCATGGAAAGGAACCCAAAAAATCACTAACAACCAAAGACGCTTCCCATAATGACATTTATGGAAAGTAAAAAACGCATTGGGGAACCTATAGGGTGTCGATATAATAAATTAATACTCATCCAGTTCAGTTTGCCACTCAACTTCTTGCTTGTAAGATCTTGCAGAACTATAAGAAGAATGGGTTCCCACTTGGAATCATCATAGAAGCTGAATGAGGTTTGGCAGGTGTCCAAGTCACTTGGGAATGATATATCTTCAATGAATTCATTGATGATTTTTTGGATGCATTGAATTTAAGGAAGGACTTCCATTATATATAGATCATATTGATTCTCGCTATGGTTCTTTGGAGGCCCCCTCAAGGATTTGAACATGTTGTTGTGAGTGGCCCAACATTCACAGTTCCTTGATTCCTCCTATTATATGTAATTAGAGACCCTACCATTCAAGAATCCAATGATAGAGTCTTTCAGAAATAGTACCAAAAACTTATCTAGGTGATTGCCTCGCAAGTGCACATCCTGCACAATATGATTGACATGTATACCAACTACCTTATATTTGAATGAAATTTTCACAACATTTATATCTATCCCAGTTATGACCAAGGGAATGCGATGGCGTTTGTTCCTTTCTACATCATGGAAAAGGATATCTAGCAAGGGGTAGCAGAGTGGAAAAAACATTTGCAACTGGTCCTTGATGAATAAATGGACACTCTAGAAACATGCACTAAGTGAAACAAGGATTGAAGGTAGGCAGAGGCTACATGGATGAGGGACCAGAGTATGGTCCCCACCAGAGGGGGATCTAAGGACAAGGAAACTTCCAAGGGTACTTGAGAACTGATTTCTAAATCTATAGATGCTCTAAACATCAGATCTAGTCCTAAACACGAGGATTTCAATCAACAAATAATGACATCCCCAACCCAGAATGTGCAGCAGTCAACAAATTACACCCCTACCAATATGAAAAGACAACAGACCAGTGTGGTCGTTAGAGTGGTCATTCCCCCTGTAGAGTTGTGCCTAGGAAATATGGTGCTTTGGATGGTGACTTTGATGACAACCCTAAAAAGATAGTTGTCGCTACAACACCAAATCCAGATGAAGGCCACCTATAATGTCAAGCATCTATGTCTCCAACTTGGAGGTGAAGTTCCTTCTCCTGACACTCCACCTTAACAATCACCCCCCATTCCTAGTTCCATTACTCACATGCATGTCCTCATATTCGACCCTTCCTTGCTAACCTCGATGGACATGGCCAATATAGGAATATATTTAGCACCAATTCCTACTCCAACGGTGGAATATTGTATTACTACTCTACTTACAAAATTGGGTGATTGACACCAAACAATTAGTATAGCTCATGCACAACTTCAACTTCAAAACCAAGTAGAAATTTCAGTACACAATAAGATGTGTGTGCACTATCAGTAAGAGGTCTAGGCTCACCAGGCCTTACATTAGTGGTATGATATAGAGGTTGCAACCCATGCAAACACAAATGTTCAACATGTTGAGAGTAGTAATGCCTTCAATTACCTCCTAGAGATGGATGATAACTTATATGAGAAGGTACTGAACACCTTAGCAGTGGCTCGATACACCCCCCTGTATAAAAATCTCGATCATAAAGGCCCATATACATAATTTGGAATCAAAAAATACAACAGTATGCACACGACTTCAATTAACAACACCAGAGGTGACAGAGCTTCAGAACAAGATTGTGTGGGTCAAAGAATCCATACGAGATGACCATAACATATTGAAGGATTTTTTGGGAGTGGTTGAATACAATTTCACCTTCTGGAACCATCTACAAAATCCCCTAGTATTGAGTTCTAATGATGAAAAATTTCGTGCAACAAAAGATGAGGCATCCCATCAAAAAATTAGTTTGGCTTCTCTACCCCTGCACGAGCGCCAAGCTACAGTGACAACCATAATGACCAAGACTAAGGAGATTAATGCAACACATGAGAATCAATAAATTATTTCATAGTTAGGAACTAATGTGGTCGATCAAGCCCTAATATTTTATACTCAGATGAAATTTACACATCTCTTCATCATCCTTATGATCAAGAATATGGAGACGATGGACTTGAAAAATCCTTAGGTTACGACAATTGATGTAGATGAGGTCATTCAACTCACCCAAGAACTTCATGACACCCTCAATGATTATAATAATCAATTCAAGAAGTTACTTCAAGAACTCATGAAGATGGTTCCTTCCATCGTGTCAGTCACTCCATGAGGCATTTGGCTCAAGCAAGATCCAAATAATAGTGGTGGGGACATGTTAACACCCAAGGTTTTGGGATAAGGATTGCACATATGCACAAACACAGTTGTCCATGCACTACCATTTTTCACACATGCCAACAACTATGCAGTGGATGCCATGAGGTGCGCGTGCTAGTCCAAGTTATATTATGCATGCCATTCCAAGTTCTACTATGCGCACCATAAATCAAGAAGATACTGCATGCATGCCAAAATCAAGAAAATAATATTCGGTAAATCTTCCCAAATTGTTACTTAAGGTAGCACGAGATATCTTGGAGTTGTTAAGGGATGAGATGGAAAGGTATTTAAGACTACCACGACTCCAAAGAGGCTACATGGATTGAATTTGGGTGAAAAAAGCATGCACGACTGGAAATTAGTAGAGCGAGTGGAGCATAAATGAAAGCGAGAGAGAACCAGATCAGATAAGGAAACAAAAGGGAACAACGATGACAAATAATGGGTTGGCTATCTAGTGAGTTGATTATTATGTTGTTGATTGTTGCTTTAGATATCACTGCTACTGTCGTCGATGCTTTGGGTAGCTCTAAGCTATCTGGGTTGAGAGATGAGTCTGGATATGTTTTGTAAAGAGTCTAGTTGGGAGTCTAGTTTTGTAATACCCACAGAGTCTTAGAGAAATCCCATAGTGACATGTAATGAATTACTATGAGATTGTATGAGAGTGCAAAGAACTATTTCTGATAATTGATGAGTCTCTTGGGATATGTATGTGACTAGTTGATTGAATATAATAAAATATGCAGTGATTCTTGTCCTTTGATGGGTTGATCATGTGTCTGATGAATAATGGCTAAAATTTCTCTAATAGCTACAACTAGGGTAATGCCTTTAACTTTGCCTTGCTATCCTACCTCATCAAGACAAATGATTATTTGGTTGTAATAGTCTAGGACAACATGGTGTTTTTCCAACAAATACATGCCAATTATATAGTCATATGAAACCAATGGTATGATGTTCACATCTACCTTTGTCCTGAGTCCATTCATGTCTTTTGGGAAATCTTTAACTAGATTATTGATTTTCCTCTTAGCCCCCATGGCTAACTAAACTAACTAAGATTTATTATGATTACTCCTTTGTAAGTGAAATATTTCAACAATGTTAGTATTTATGTAACTATGGATATCTCTAGAATCAATTAAGTTGTTATAGGTTGGTTATCAATCTTACCTTCCATTTCAATCATGGGGGATTGTTATTCTTCTTTCTTTTTGTCCAAGGATGCATATATTCTTGGAATGTTTCCTCCCACTCATCAATTTTTTCATCCTCTTGAATGTTGTGTACAGTCCTCATTCTTTCTCCTTTGTGAGGTAAATCCCTATATAAGTGATTTCCCTCACATCCCCAACACTATACAGGTCACTACCTTGGCCTTTTCCCAAATGAATCTGCCATCTTGGGATCATTTTGGGTTACTATCCTTACTGATTTTCTTGTAAGTTTTTCTTGAAAAAGGGTGCTTAAAACCTTTCTTCCTTTGATCCCTATTTCCTTTCATCTCATCATTCCAAGATTTTTGGAAGACTAGCCTCCCTCTGCTCTACTCATAAAGATGATTTTCTCTTCTTATGACCTCCTCCAAATTTCTAGGGTTATCATAGTGTGTCTTTTCACTGTAGAAATAAGGTAACCCACTCAAAGAAAATTGGAATTTGACCTTCTCATCCTTTATGAAGCCCACATAATTCAACAACTCAAAGAACCTTTTCTCATATTCATCCATTATCATGCTTCTGAATTTGAGTTCAAATAAATCTTTCATTTTCCTTCATAGCAATGCTCTGACAAATATTTCTTCTGGAAATATCCTTTAACTACCTCCATGGGACCTTATTCTCATCCAGATGCTTGTCTTTCTTAAGTTGATCCCACCAAATAACTGCCTTTCCTTGCAGGTGGTAGGTTGCAATTATTATTTATACCCTTGAGGGGTAATCATGCAACTAGAAAGAATTCTTCATTTCCAACAACCATACCTCACGTCTTCCCCATTTCTGTTCTCACCATTGAAATTTGGTGGATTGATTTTCTTGAATTCACCTTGCAAAATGTTTGAATCATGCCTTCTCCTCTGCCTCCAGGAACTTGTTAGGAAATGAGGAACACTTCCACACTAAACCTAGTAGAAGAGAGGAAGAAATATTTAATCAAGAAAATAAATCACAAATAAAACACATAATACACAAAGATTTTACCCTGGAAACCCAAATGGGGAAACCAACATTCCTTGAGCATTTTTATCTCTTGTTGTCTTATTCGTTCATAAAAAAAGGTTACATGCCTAACCTTGGTATACACCTAAAACAAAATCGACATCATACCTTCTTGATTTACACAAGAACAACCCTGTAGCCAATTCGTCTTACATCTACATGACCAACAACATCTAGAACAATTTCTCTAAAGATTAGTTTTTACAACATTACAACACACCTTATTTATAAGCTTTACAATCGGAAAAACCCTAAAGAAAGACACCCAAAAACGGTTATAGATCCTCACAGATAATTGGCTACAAATCTCATGAATATCGAGATTTTGTTACAGTTTACTCAAAGTCGGTTTACAAGTCGATTACTACTTTACCTCCATTCAGTCTTCAATCGGTTGTCATGAGCTCGCATGTTGGCCTCTTATCAATTGACATATTTGACTTGCTGTCAATTTATTTGACTTCAAATTTACCCAGTCGATCCGCCTTGACTTTCGACTTGCCGTCGATTTCTTCGACTTCGACTTTACCCAGTCGATCCACCTCGACCTTTGACTTTCATTGGAAAGAATATAACAACCCAACATTCTCCCACTTGTTTTCTTCTTTGATAAAACCGAGAGTTTTCTGAACTCTTGTTCACAGATCTAGGGAAATAATGCCCATTGCCTCTCTGCACCAAGAGAACTTCAAAAAACTCATAGACTTGGTCAAAGAGTCTGTTATGTTTTCTAATGTGTCTACTTTCTCCAGTAGCACCTTGTTTCTTTCCACCTTGTCTCTCACGAAATGGTATTTTACATCAATGTGATTAGTCTTGGAATGATGATATGGGTCCTTTACTAGAAATATTGTGCTTTGACTATCAAAACTTATCATCATATCTCTTCGCTCAAACCCGATTCCTGAACACAACCTTTGCAACGATACTGCTTCTTTTCTTCCATGAGTGGTTGCCATGTCTTCAGATTCTGTTGTTGAAAAGGCTATGACTGCCTATCGCTTACTCATCCAACTGATTGCTCCACTGAACATATTGAACACATATCCACTGGTCAATCTTTGATGATCCATATCTCCAATTGAGTCAGCGTTGACAAAGCCATGTACATGTAATTCACTGTCACCTCCAAGTTTTCTTTGGTAGAATATATCATAGTCTTTTGTGCCACAAAAATAAAAAATACCTAAATACTCTCTTGACAACTATCTAGTGCTCCTTTCTAGGTGTCAGCATGTATCTACTCAACACTCCCACTACATGGGAAATGTATGGTTGAGTGCAGACCATCACATACATTAGAATACCAAAAAAACTTTCACAGGGAACACATTCCATGTCCTCTATTTCCTCCCATGTCCTTGGGAATTGTTCAACAATTGTCCTTGTTCCCACAAGAATTGGAACCTTCACAGGTTTACAATCCTGCAAGTTGAAACGTTTCAATATTGTTTCAATACACTTTTTTATGGTTCAACCGGAGCTTTCTAGTTGCTCAATCTCTCTTGATATCCATTCCTAGAATGAAGTTCACTGCACCATGATACTTCATGTCTAACTTGGAGGATAACTGCTTATTCACCTCCTTTATTGCATTCATGTTGTTTCCAATCAACAACATGTCTTCAACATACAATGCTACATATATGAAACACCCACCTTCTTGTTTGGAATATATGAAGTGATCAAATTTGCTTCTCACAAATCCCAAACTAAGGATGTATGTGTCAAACTTTTGGTACCACATCCTTGGTGATTTCTTTAGACCATAAATGGGTCTTTTCAATTTGCACACTAAAAATTTCTTTCCCCTTACTACAAATCCTTTAGGTTGTTTCATGTAGATTTATTCTTCTAGGTCCCCGTGTAGGAACAATGTCTTTACATCCATTTGTTCTATAACATGGTCAAATGTTGCAACCCAAGACATCAATACTCTAATGGAAGTTAATTTTTCAATAGGGGGAAAAATCTCACCAAAGTCGACTCCTTTGACTTGGGAATATCTTTTTCTACCAGTTGAGCTTTGAATTTATGGACTTGACCTGCAACGTTCATTTTCTTCTTGAATACACACTTGCTACCAATGAGATTTATTCCATTTGATAATTTGACTAAATCCCATGTATCATTCTTATGCAAGAATTCCATCTCTTCAACCATGGCATCCTTCCAAAGCTTACCCTCTGTTGAGTCCATTGCCTCCTCGATCGAATTGGGATCTTCATCAGTGGTAGTTAACACAAATGCAGAACGAAATTTGGACAAACTATACCTTTTGACTCATTTTCTTACTCATTTTGACCTCCTTACAACCGGGGTTGGTTGTTCCACCTCTTCATCTGATTTAGTCGACTCATATGAATCAAGCTCTTCATTCCTCAGTTCAAACCACACCTTCTCTCGATTATTCTCTATTTGAACCATTACTTCAGACTTAGACTTCCTTATGACTTCTCTGAAGACCACATCTTGACTGTACACTATTTTCCTTGATGTAGGATCCCAGATATTATATCCTTTCATTCCTTATTTGTATCCAATGAAAATACACTTGATTGCCTTATTTTCCAACCTGCTCCTCTTTTCCTTGGGAATGTTCACAAATGCATCGCAACCAAATATTTTGAGATGTGAAACCGAAGGCTTCTTACTAGACCATACCTCATGTGGAGTTGTGTCAACTAGCACTGACGAAGGAGACATATTCACTATATATTTTGTAGTGTCGATTGCCTCTGCCCAAAATTATTGTGCGAGCCCAACACCACTAAGCATGCTCCTTGCCTTTTCCATCAATGTTATGTTCATTCTCTCAACAACTCCATTTTGATATGTGGTATATGGTGTGGTATTTTTTTGTGCTATGCCACACTTCTTTCATAATTGATCAAATTCCTTTCCATATAATTCACCATTGTTGTTAGTTCTCAACACCGTAATATTCTTATCTGTATGGTTTTCTACAAGAGATTTAAACTCTTTGAATTTCTCAAAAACCTATATTTTCTTCCTCGGGAAATATATCCATGTCTTCTTGGAAAAATCATCTATGAAGGAGAAAAAATACATGGATCAACCAAGTGAAGTCACTAAAGTAGGGCCAAGCACATCACTATGAACCAATTCTAGAATCCCCTGTGCCCTTGTCGCTCTAGATGGGAACCTCACCCGACTTTGTTTTCCATATATACAACTTTCACAAAAGTATATTTCTAAATTACATTAAGAAAAATATTCAACCATACCTTTGTTTTGCATAGCTCAAAGTCTTTTTTCTCCAGTATGTCCCATCCTCTCATGCCATAACATGGTCAGGTCATTTTGATGAGGAATTTTTGAGTCCGGTTGAATTGACTTAGACCGAGTTGAGTCAATTCGAGTCGAAGTCGAGTCAACTTTAGGAAAAATGATGCTATTGCATCTAGTCGAGTTGATATTCCCTAATAACTTGTATAGGGTTCCAATCCAAACTCATTTCTTTAAGACCATCGTACCTATGACCATATTGCATGTATCCTTTTGAAATAGAGTGTGTACCCATACATCACTCATATTGCTAAAAGATATCAGGTTTCTTTCCAAACCTATAATATGTAGCACACCTGGAAGGGTTCTATTCTTCCCATCCTACAGTTTCATTCAAACTCTTCCTCATCCAAAAATTTTGGTTGTTGATTCGTCCCCCAAGAACACATATTCTCCTTCATATCGTTCATATTCACAAAACTGTTCTCTATGTGGTGTCATATGATAGGATGCTCCTGATTCGATCAACCAAATATCTTGATCCGATTGTGTACGGGTCGACGCCAGGTACACATCACCTCCATTATATGAAGTTATGTTTCTCTCAGTCGACTGCTTCTCATCAGATCCTGTACTTTCTTCTGTTACCTTCGAATTGCAGTCCCTTTTTTAATGCCTAGCTTTACCACATTTGCAGAATCTTCTTTTTGTTGACTAAACTGGGTATTTAGATCTACCCTTTGACTTAGACTTTCTACTGGATATTTTTCCTTTATCTCTGTCAACTGGTCAACATCTCACCACTAATGCATTTTTGGTCGATCCTTCCATTCTCTTCCTTCTCATTTCTCCTGACAGTAGAGATGCAACGATATCTTCTAGCACTAATGTTGTTGAATTACTCCTTATAACAATGACTAAGTTATCCCAAGAGTTTGGAAAATAACATAATAGGATAACACATTTCTCCTCCTTGGTGATTTTAATATCCATAGAAGATAAATGGATTATAATGGTATTAAAAGAATTTAAATTATCAGTCACTGAACTTCCCTCACTCATCCTCAGAAGATACAACTTATTTCTAAGGAACAACTTATTTACTAAGGATTTTGACTGGTACAAGCTCCCCAAATTGTCCCACTGTTTCTTGGTCTATTCTTCACCTGAGACATTCAAAAATATTGAATCTGCAAGACAAAGTCAAATCATACTCCTTTCTCTTCTCTCGAGTTTCTTTGATTCTTCCATCGACATACCTATCGGAATGGTACCTAGACAAACTACTGCCCATTGTTCTCAATATAAAAGGATATCTTCAATTTTAATCTTCCAAAGCTCAAAATTTTGGCCATTGAATTTTTCAGTCTCTATTCCCAAGCTACTTGTCATTCTTTAATCACAATCTATAAAGATTTCTGACTTACGACGCTTACTGTACTCAAGGTTTAGATTAGATACAAGATTGCTAAACCAAGCTATGATACCACATGTTAGGAAATGAGGAACACTTCCACACTAAACCTAGTAGAAGAGAGGAAGAAATATTTAATCAAGGAATTAAATGGCAAATCAAGCACACAATACACAAAGATTTTACCTTGGAAACCCAAAGGGGAAAACCAACATTCCTTGATCATTTTTCTCTCTTATTATCTTATTCCTCCAAAATAAAAGGTTACCGTCCTAACCTTGGTCCACACCTAAGATAAAATCGACATCATACATTCTTTATTTACACAAGAACAACCCTATAGCCAATTTGACTTACATATACATGAATAACAACCTCTAAAACAATTTCTCTAAATATTAGCTTTTACAACATTACAACACACCTTCTTTATAATATTTATAGTAGGAAAAACCCTAAATAAAGGTTCCTAAAAATGGTTACATATCCTCACATATCATTGGCTACAAATCCTACAAATATTAGGATTCTGTTACAGTTGAATCCAATTCAGTTTACCAATCGATTACCAGTCTATCTCCATTTATTCTTCAGTCGATTGCCATGTGCCTTCCTGTCAGACTCTTTTCAGTTGAATTATTTGACTTTATGTCAATTTATTCGACTTCAAATTTACTTGGTCAATCCACCTTGACCTTCGACTTGTTGTTGATTTATTCAAATTCAACTTACTCTAGTCGATCCACCTCAACCTTCGACTTTCACTGCAAAGAATATAACAACCCAATAACACTAAAACTGCACAATCTCTTCTAGTGGATTGCCTTGGATAATGATGGTGCATTCTCACGATTCTTGACTTCCTGTCATTCCCATGATCATTCCTTCTACTATGGGATCCTGATGCTACCACTTGTCTAGCACTAACTTCTTACTTTGAACCAAAGTATTTTTGACTTGCCTTTGGAGCATATTCAAACTCTGAAGTATGTCTTCCTGATATTTCATCATCATTTCATTATATACCCTATATCTATACACTTCCCTCGACAATATTATCATATTTACAACCCACTAATCAGGCTCCTCCCCCCTCTTCTTCCATTGGATTATGTCTCAACATTTCCCATGCTGCCACCCAACCGTTTGAATTCTTCCTCATAACCATAATACCTTTGGGAATCCTCCATGATTGTGGTTTTCATATAGGAACCAAACTTCCCTTATGAACCTCTTAATTTTGCAAGAAAATGTGTGTGAAATAAAAATTTTGTTAGACAAAAATACATATACATACATACACAGTTATGGAAAAACAATGCATAAATTTTATGCACTTTAATGACCACCAATCATCTTCTTCCGAGTCGATTGAAAAATTGACCATTCCAAACCCTTTTCTAGGTGCATAGGATGATTCCATTCTTCATTAGATTTCATTTACTACTCATTTTCTCAAATATGAGCTCTGAGTAGAATGTTATGGTCAATTGAATATTTCCACTTTACCCCTCTTGTGCACCTTTTTCCCCAGTGCAAAATAACCTCAAACACCAAATTTTATCACTTATAGAGGGAAATATATTAGGAATAGAGGAAAATTTTGTATGAGACACTAATATTAATGCTAATATTGAATTCACAACCACTCTTTGATTGTCAAACTGATGCTCCAGTCAAAATCTACAACAATCTGCAAACTAAAACTTTGTTATTTTTGCACTTTCCCCGACTTGTCAATTTTATCCCTGATTAAGCATCCCTACACCAACTCCTTTGGAATTTTGATAGAATCGCAATTGTATATATTTATTCCTACCTTTTTAACAATCTATCAAAATTTCACCTTTATCTAGGCTCCTAGATGATAGTTATGGCATGCATAAGTTTTGACCATTTTCCCATTTTTAACCTTGTATGTGTACATGTGTCTTCTCTCTCATCCTATACACTTTCAGGTACCAAGATTGAAAATATGGTTCCATGGTTGTATTCTATGGTCCATGGGATTTCCATAGAATACTAATGTTCCTCAAATTAACTTTTGAGCAAGGAGTTATTCCCTTTGGAAGTAAACTGGTACTAAAATTATACCTCATATTGTTTCCTGTAACTTCTTCACACTAGCTCTTTTTTTCTCTGATAATAGCTCATTGGAAAGCTCTCACTAAGATATTTCATTTTAAGTTTCAAATACTTTGTGTCTTGTAGGGACACATAATTCTCTCAATTTTGACTACCCAAAAAAAATGTTTAGGCCCTCAAAATCCCTTTGCAAGTTCAAAACCTTTTAAATATGAAAATAATCATGGAATTTCACTAATTTACCACTGCAATAGTTTGTAAAAATGACCTACACTTGACCCTAGGTGATACAATTTACATGGCATGGAATGTGTCTATCGATCCCACGTGTCATTCTTTGATCTATCCATGTCATCTTCCATGAATATCCTTCATCGGCCATCGGCTAAACCTCTTGCAAGCCTATCAAAAACACCTTTTTGGAGATTTCCCATTAGAAGGTTCAAGTTACATGATACACATATTCTCCCAAAGTTCATGGTCCACAACACTATCATACTCACCTATCCGGAAATTCTCATCAGTTTGGCATTTTCTTGCACAAACACTGTTCTGAAGTCCGAATACCGAAGTCTATCAGGCTCATTCCTTCAACTCACTCCTTAGAGAAGTTTTTCCAACTCATGCCTTCCGAAAATTGTTTCTTGAACAAGCCCTCCTGACCTTGATCTTCCATGGGTATTCAGGATCTACCTTGAAACCCATTGCATGGTCAAGATTTAACTTTGAATCTTTGACCTTTATCTTTCCCAAAAGCCACGGTGGTCCCACCTGTACCCAACTTCCATGTGGCACTCTCTTATTCACCTAACTTTGTTGAGGTGTAATTCGACACACTACTACATATGGGCGGATTATTCCACAAAAATTTTCCACGCTTCAACTAGTTTCATATTTTTTTTAAACAGGGCGGGATTTTCGTCGCTATTGCTACGAAAGTTTGTCGCAATATCGACGAAAATATTATTTAAATCTAGTCAGGATTTTCATCACTATAGAAACGAAATTTCGTGGCAATAGCGAAGAAAATTTTTCCTATCTCATTGGTCGGTGTTAATGGCTAGTTGACTATTTTATCTATATATACGTGACTTTAAGAGACTTTGCAACACAATTGCTATTGTTGCGACACTGTTCTTGGCTTTTGTTTGAGCTGTGTATTTTTTTCATCACCCACCGGTTAAACAAATCCAATTCTCGATCTACATAGCTCGGATTTTGAACTTGCAAGGTTAGTATGTTATTTTTTATTGATGTACTCATTTAACTTGTAATTTTTTTTTCAAATGTCCAAATTTCATTTAGCTTGTTTTTTCCTWRATAATATATTATAATATGTGTAGTACCATATTTCATGTCTTTGGTTTTTGGATCTAGTTAGTATATTCTATGGAAAAGGGTATGTGGATTCCATAATATTCTAGGTTTATGGAATCCACATACCCTTTTCCCTTCAATTGTAGCTATAATCTTGGTCTCTTTTCATTGATAAAGATATGGAATTGCTCTTGAAACTCAACCCTGATTGGTGAAATGATAGTAATTGATTGTCATTTTCTTCTCGCTTTTAATTTTTAAGACCTAACAAAAAAACACCAACAAATATTGATTGAAGCTTTGATACCACTTGTTACATCCCTACTACCCAAAAGGGATCACACTTGCATAAATTGAAAATAATATAACAGTGACAATAATGGTTGGGATACTTGCACACCTAATGGTTGGCAGCTAGCACTTACTAATTCAATTAAATGAAGGAATAAATCTCCATGAATAAAATAT
>ML791500.1:75436-91446 GCA_009831015.1 Picea engelmannii | reverse complement strand
CTTTTATCTGCTATATTGTTGTTGGTGAACCTGAAGGTTTTGAATGGTTTATCAAACACATGTCTCACACAAATACTAAGGTATTTAATTTGTTAATTATTTATGCCTGCATGTTCACAAATACTTAAAAGGTTCAATTTTTTACTATATTGCTATTGTTTTCTAATTTGTAAATTAGTATATTGGATGATATATTGATGATGAATATTGTTTACATTGACTTATTGTTTAGAATTTTTTAGATTGTTAGGTGATGTTCTATTACCTACGTCAAATATTTTTCCATGCACATATCGAGAAATATCTGTGATTATGAAAGAAATTGGAATGGACTATCAAGCTATTGATGCATGTCCTAATGATCATATCATATATTATGGACAATATGAATTATAAAATGAATGCCCACAATGTCAAATAAGTAGATATCGAACCGATAAAGCGTCAAAGAAGGTGTCTCGCAAAGTTCTTCATTATATTCCAATAATTCCACGTTTCCAGCGGTTGTTCAGGTGCCAAAGTATAGCACAGTTTATGGATTTCCATGCAAAGAACAAAAGTAAAGACAATGTTCTTTGAATGCCTGTAGATGGTTCTGCATTGAACTACATCAAAGAAAAGTGGCCAATTTTTAAAGAAGAACCTCGTAATGTTAGACTTTCGTTGGCAGCTGATGGTGTCAATCCATTTGGAGAGCTTTGTTCTACGTACTCAGTGTGGCATGTTTTTGTTATAAACAATAACCTTCCTCCTTGGATGTTGATCAAGAGAGAGAACACAATGTTAGCAATGATTGTTCCAGGTTTTTAATTATCTTTTATTTGCTTTACAGCATGACAAAATATTTCATTTCTTTGTTTCGCGCATGGTAATTATTTCTTTTATATATCATGACATCTAGATAAGTATAATTAATCATGCAGTAGGTTGAACCAATCAGGTAGGTATTGGGTTAAAGATATGAGCATATATATTGAGCCTCTCATCGATGACTTGTTGAAGTTATGGGTTGGCGTCACTATTGTTGTTGGGAAATAATACCCTACGGACTAACAAGCTAGGGCTAAACTTGCATGCAGATCATGACCCTAAAGAAATCACTTTTAACCTATCACCCCAAAATTCAAACCCCTTTTTCACACACAAGCATGGAAAAGACCTACTAACCTTTTTAGTGATGTTTGGTGTAGATCCTCCATTGTGTTTTGTCCGCTTGCTTACGCTGCTCCTTCCAAAGACAATCCTGCAACCAAGACAAAACACTACGCATGCATGCTATTTTTCTACTTGAGAGTTAGATATTAAGCATAAATCAAATAAAACATATATAACTCGTGCATTTGGGACGGGAAAAGTATTCTTTATTAATCTCAAGATGAATCAACTTACAATAATGATAGAGACCGGCCATCGTTCCTTGATCCTGATCCTGGGCTCCTCCTATTCTTTGTCCTCCAACTGCTTTGCTTGAATTCTCCTTAGGCTTGAGGAAAGGCTAAAGGGTTGGGACAAACAGATTCGACAATTGGGAGAGTTTCTTTGCTATAATTTTCCTCCTCCAAATAGTACCCCTACCCCTTCTTTTATAGGCTAGAAGGAGCTAGGGTTTTGGACGAACTCTCGGCCATGCATGGCTGGGAGTTTCAGTTAACTGACCCGAAGCTTTTTGTCCCGTCGGAAACTTTCCTTTTTTTGTACTTTGTTAGGTAAACACGGGCTGTAGTAGGCCAGCCAGCATTCCAACGCGTGCAGTAGTAGGCCTGCCAGCATTCCAATGCGTGCAGTAGTAGGTTAGGGCGCGTTTTACTTGATTTAAGACGATTTTCAAGAGTTTATTCAGCATGGCTTTGGAAAGGAATGGATATGAGTTGGCCTGATGCCAGGAAAGCATGTGTGGTGCAATTTAGGGTTATAACAGATGCCCCCTAATGTGTGAGGTCAAAAGAGCATCTGATGGCCTAAATACATTACCAATTATTTACCAATCTATACTGATATGCTGAATGAGTGAGCCCAGGAATCAGGAATCCGGAGGTGCCATCTGCAAAAAATGTCAAATGTCTCATCGAGACGGGCATACCCATGCTCGGGATAAAATAGAACCATGGCTACCAATCAAATACACTGTAGATCCATGTCAACAACTATGAAGAGTAACCGTGAACAATACACAGTGGAGCTACATCTCAAAATCAGAAAGATATACATATAAAGTATCCATCTCCCAGAAGCTGATTTGGCCTAATGGCTATACTTCAAAGCTCGAGCAATAACTTCAAAACCTTCTAAAACTCGGGTAGGAGTGTAATATGAGTGTACGACTGCACTACCCAGAGGTCTTTGATGGCTCGTCGGTTATGGACTTGATAATCTTGATGATCGGACTGAAGGCTTCAGTGATTTCGAACAAAGACTTGATTGGACATTTAGGATGGTCGGGTATGCGGACAAGAGACATATCACAGAGGGGGCGACTCAGGCTTGGTGACAAACTTCCCTTGGACAATAGCACGACAAGTGATAAGACTCAGGCAACATATCTATTAATCATAAGTTTACGAAGCAGGAGGCAACACAAACTCTCCATATGTTTGGAAGAGTAACCAAACGGTGGAGGACACAACTCAATATAGCGAGAAAAGCTTCCTAAGGTCGTACTACATCCCATAGTCTGATGAATCAAACAAACAGATGTGCTTTATCCAAGGGCGACTCATGATGCTGCCAATAAATAAAATACCTTTCCCATCCTCTTTTTGGGGTATATTTGATTTTTTTTGTTCTTTTTGATGATTTGGAAAAAAGAATAAAGGAATATTACGTTACAATGGAGGAACAAGTACAACAAACATACAAGTTCAAGGCACAAAGACAAGACTAATTTTCTAAGGAAATGATACTTGGGAAAAATCCTCCAGTGGCCAAAGGTGTTAAGACGCAAAGGCAAACTGTTACTAGGCTGAAGGGTAAAGAATGCAAATGCGGTTGATAGAACACACAATGGTAACGTCCTTCGATGTAAATTTAATGAGCCCACAGAAGGGAAGCTCGGTGATTTTTCATATTTAGAGAGTCTGAAAAAGCATAAAAGGAAACTCTATTGAGATATCTTTTTTCGACAATAGTCTAGTCAGTTCGAAAAAGGGGTAAACTAGCACCGATTAGACGTCAATTCAAAACCATTTTAACGAGTGTGACAAGGACAAGATCACTCGACTATTTTTTCAATTTTAAGGAGTCTAAAAAAAGATTAACTATGGACTCCGTCAGGAATATTCTTCTGGACCATTTTAACGAGTGTGAAAGAATAAGGTCACTCGACGATCTTTTCAATTTTAGGGAGTCTGAAAAGAGCTTAACTATGGACTCCAGGGGGGTTTCTTTTTCGTAAATTTAGTCCCTCAGGCCCGAAAAAGGAATAAAATGTTACCTGAGGATACTCTTCTAAAGAATGGACATTCAATAGAATATTCCTTTGTTCATACAGTTGACCATCCGGACCGAAAAAGGGGTAAACTACCGCCGGACAGACGTGACTTCAAATTTCAGTTTAACGAGCGTGAAGGGTCACAAGATCGCTCGACAATCTTTTCATGTTTAGAGGGTCTGAAAAGGGCTTAAAAGGAGACCCGTTATGTTTTGGGAGTCTGGGGGGTAAGACAAAGAGTGAAAAAGACCCATGCGAATGAGGTTCAAACTCATATTTAGGAAAGACTACATGGACTCCCGAGCCTACAGTGTTGTGTAGAAACGGCATGGACACCATAATGCAACCAGGACCTACCTAGGGCATCCATGTTTTGGTAATCTCTACCACCAAGTTGCGACACTTCTAGAGAATATATGACGGTTCCGTGCCACAACCGGGTGGGATCGATCCTATAGCATAAGAACAAAAGGCAATGAGATGCAACAGTCAGGATGAAATCCTACCCTATATGTTCAAGTTGATTTTTTGAAAAAAAAAAAAAATATGGACCGTCAATATATATTTTTTTATTTTTTGAAACTCAATGAAAATTGTCTCAATACCTGATATAATCCCTCCCATATAACTCCTGAACCACTCAAAATGGTTTTTGGTATAAAGAAACTGATAAAGGGGCCCAAAAAAGTGACAAAAAGAGGCCAAAAAGTCTATAAATAGAAGCTAGCAGCTCATTATCACCATTGCTGATTTGGAAATTGACTCTGGAGCCAAAAGACCCCCTTTTCCAAAGATCGTGATTCCGGGAGCTATAGTGGACGAAACAGACTTCTGCTTGGAACAAGTAAGTACAAACTCCCTTATCTTGCAATTCAATACTTCATTTATTGCATTTACGTTTGTTTTGGGGGTGGTCGTCGACCTCAAAGAGGTCGGCCCTAGTAAAACACGGGCTGTCTAGGGACAGCCCGCGGGTACCCACGACTGTCGCCTCTATAGGTCGCGGGTACCCCCACGTGGTGGAAAAAAATGACTTAAAGAAGTACGGATTCCCTCCCTTTTGCTTTGTTGTGTTGATAGGATGTATGTTCAATGGAGGGAGAGGGAGCACGAGGCCGCCAATGAGTTAGTGGCTGCAGATCCGAACGTTATGGCCGTATTGACGCAGTGTGGGTTAGTGAAATTATTTTTGTGTCCATTTATGTGCGCGCAACCAAGGCTGATGAATGTCCTGGTTGACTATTGGCACCCTGATGCAGAGGATTTTATGATAGAGGGGCAATCCTTGGTGCCCACCACCGAGGATATTTATTTTTTGACTGGCCTCTCGAGGAGAGGGGAACCGGTCAACTTTCAGACTTTTCCTGCGAGGCCGAGCAAAGTCTCGGAGCTGATAGAGGAGTATTGTGAGGCTGGTACCGATCAGAGATCTTCCTCAGTACCTGTGAGCAGGATTACCAGCCTCGCCCTTCAGACTATTTTATCACTCATTGGGCGGATTACCGGCTCCGCAGCCGTGCATCAGGCTTCGCGCGCACAGATGAACTGTGCAATCCGGTGCATGAATGCACAAATTTTTGATTGGAGTACCACACTACTAGCGAGCATGATAGGTCAGTTGACAGCTTGTAGACAGTGGACACACAGGAACTTCAGGTTTGGGACCATCCTGTGTTCATTTTTCTTTGAGAGAGTTCCATGTTTTAGTCCTCGGCTGACAGTACGAGGACATCTGGCTACTTTCCCCACAGTATGCAGATGGGAAGCGTTGCTGCCGCGACAGAGTGGTGGAAGGACCATAGAGGCCTTCAACGATGACTTTTTTTCTTGGCTGTCGGGACATATCATGGCTATTGAGGACTACCCATACGTGGGGATTGACTTCTCTAGAGATCCAACAATACCAGTGCCTCCTGGTGAGGAGCGAGGGGAGATGGGTAAGTCTCCACCTATAGTTTTTTTTGTTTGCATATGTAATTTTTATGTCTTTTTGATATATATATCATGTTTTTGTATGCCAGAGTTTTTGACGGGTGAACGTTTCTTGCATGCAGATGTGGGACCCATGCGACCTGCCGACTATGCACGGAACAGGCGTCGCCCACGGCCTGACACCGTAGCTGCTGCCGCTGGAGGAGCATCAGTAGCCGAGAACCTCCCAGCAGGAGAGGCCGAGAGAGTCCTGAGGCAGATTGAGCGGAAATTTACTGCGCTCACTCGCACAGTTCCCATGGCAGAGATAGAGGACCTATCGCCTTCCATGCAGCCTCATGTTGTGGGGGCACCTCGGACCTGGGTCTGATTTTTTAGGTGTTTATCCCAGGCTCTACATGATTATAACAGGGCCTATAGGCACTGAACAGACTTTAGACTTTTATGTGCCACGAGCACCGATATGTATATATATTTTTTGAGGGCATAAGCCCCAGTGACTCGTTATTGTTCCCACCTTTTGAGGCGCTTGTGCCCATCTATGTACTTTGAGGATTTTATGATGTTTATATATGGTTTTTATTTCTTTTTTGTGTCGTATGGATTATGTGTACAAGAATGTATTTACATGTTTATGATCATGATCTTTTTATATGTGAGCGAGATGCCAATCTAAAATGTGATTAGCTAGAGTATCTATGATTTTATTTAGACTCCTAGGAACATGAAAATATGTAATATAATCAAAGTTGCATTCCAAGAGACGTACCCTAAGGAATCATCGGTGTAAAGTAGGGTCATGCACATGATATATTCTGTTTAGCTGCGACACAACTAGTTGAGCGTCTAGATAGACCCAGAGACGAGAGATACCCAATGACAAAGCATCACGAAGCAACTCAATAACTACACTATACTCAACAACATTGTTTGTGGTGTCACCTAAGCATATACCTCCGGAAGATAACAACTGACCCTGTGGTGTAAAGATTACCCAAGCTGTGGAGGAAAGCTTCCACGTGTGTCGACTAGCACCGTCGGCATACCCAACGAACACCTCAGATTCACTTGAAATCTGCCATAATGATGAAAGATAACATCAATGACACGTCCATAACACGTTTTAAAAGAAACGTAAAAAAGTAATAGTACAAAGACTATACATATGTTACAAAAAGTTACCCATAGTGACCTTTCTATGAGTAATACTTCTTGAGGTAGATCCCATTTCTAGGCTCCGCCAAAGCATTCCCTTCAAAATCGACCAAATGATAAGTGACCTTTTTTAAAACCTCCTTAATAATGAAGACTCCGAACCACATGGGTTTAAACTTTCCTGCCCCCAGGGGGTCCTTATCTTGGTCGTAAACCAGGACAAGGTCGCCCTCAGAAAAAATCCGAGGATGAATGGACCTATCATATTGAAACTTGACCTTATGTTTATGAGCTTCGTTGGCTAGGGCCGCATCGCAACATTGTTCATCAAGATGCTCTAGGTGTACTAACCGTTCTTCAAGCGGAGAAGTGTCTGGAAATAAATGTACTGCCAATTTCAGAGATGGAATTTGACATTCGATGGGCAAGACTGCCTCCAGCCCGTAAACGAGTTGGAAAGGTTAGAAACCGGTTGCAGTCTTAACTGAGGTTCGGTAAGCCCATAATGTCGAGTATAACATCAAATGCCAATTTGACTTGGTTGAGTTGATAGTTCATTGTAGCATCGTCTTGAGAGTTTTGTTAACAGCTTCCACTTGCCCATTGGCTTGGGGATAGTAAGGTGAGGAATGTTCTTGCCGTAACCCAAGATTTGATGTTAACTCAGACATCATTTGGTTATGAAAGTGACTACCATGGTCAGTGACAATCTCTCTTGGGACGCCGAACCGTGCTATAATCTGGTTAAATAAGAAGAGAGTTGCAGTCTCTCCATCATCTTTAAACGTTGGCATAGCTTCGACCCACTTAGTGAAGTAGTCGACAACTATGATGATATAGCAGTGCCCCCTTGCTAACGGGGGGTTGCATGTAGTGTAATAAATCCCCCACTTAGTGAAGGGACCAACTGTGATGACAGGAAACATAGGAGCTGGATGTGCCCTCATCTTCCATGAGAAGATTTGGCACGGATGGCACTTCTTGACTGACTCGATACAATCTTTCATAAGTGTGGGCCAGAAGTAACCTGCTCGTAAAATCTTTTGGGTTGTTGCCAACCCGGACAGGTGACCACCACAGGCTCTTGTATGACAATAGTTGAGCACTATGATGGCCTCCTCATGAGTGAGACATCGGCGCAAGATGTAGTCTACACCTCTTCGATACAACGTATCATTGAGTATGAGATAATTCTTAACCTGATGGCGTATTCTCCGACGCTCGTCACGAGAAGCAGAGGTGGGGAAATTCAAAGTCTGGATATAGATCAATATATCTCCGTACCAGGGGTCTGAAGATTCAATCAAAAACATATCCCCCCGGATAGGCGATTCCTCAGGCACAACGTCACCTGACGCAACCGGAAGCTCCGAGATAAGTTCTGCAAAGACCAATGACTTTTTGGACTTGGCGGAAACGAAGTCTAAGTCAAATTCTTGGAGGATTACCATCCATCTACTAATTTTTCCGTTGATAACTCGTCGTGTCAACATGTACTGGAATGGATTCACGACAACAACGACAGTGGTCTTGCGAAACATAACATAGTGACGGAACCATTGAACAGCATGAACTGCTGCCAACGCAAGTTTTTCGAGATGGGTATAATTAAGTTCCAGTCCTACGATGCCTCGGCTCAGGTAATAGATCACATATTCAGAAAATGAATCATCCTTCTGAACTGAAACCATGCCTATGGTTGACTCTGCGGCAGCCAGATATAATAAGAAGTCTTTGTTATAATTAGGTGGTCGTAGCAGAGGTGCGGTAGTGAGGGTGTGTTTTAATGCATCGAAAGAGCATTGAGCGGCTTCGTCCCAGAAAAAGGGAACATATTTCTTCAGTAAATGCATAAATCCCTTGGTGATTTCAGCATAGTTGGCAATGAAGCGTCGTAAGAAGTTCTCCTTGCCTTGAAGACTTTGAAGTTGTAAGATTGTGCGTGGGGGGGGAAACTGGATTATTGCCTCCACCTTAAGAGGATCGACCATGATCCCTATTGTTGAAACAATGAAACCTAACAAACGTCCCGACGTGACGCAAAAGCTGCACTTGTTGGGATTCAAGCGAATCCTGAAGTAGCGACAGCGTTCGAAGATTAGTCGGAGGTGCATAGGATGATCCTTTCACTTGCGAGAGCGTGATGCTAAATCATCTAGATAGGCCTTGACTATATGTTTGAGATCGTGAAACGCAAAATACATGGCCCGCTGGAAAGTGGCTCCAGCATTCTTGAGACCAAAAGGCATCTTACGATAAGTGAATGTACCCCACGGACAAATAAATGTCGTTTTGTGTTGGTCCTCAGGTTTGATTTGGATTTGATTATATCCTGAAAAACCATCCATGAACGAAAAGGCTTCACAACCGATGCATTCATCAATGATCTGATCGATGAATGGGGTTGGATAATTATCTTTTGGACATGCCTTATTCAAATCGACCGGCACAGGGTTTGACACCCACTGAGTCAAATGAATTGAGTAAATGAACCCTGCCTTGAGCAATTTCTCAACCTCAGCTTTGATGGTTGCTGCTTTCCTAGGATTAACTAGACGAAGTTTTTGTCGAACAGGCTTAGCATCAAGATACGTAGTGATCTCATGTTCAACTATTTTCGGATCGATGCCTGGCATTTCCTCATAAGACCAGGCAAAAACGTCGCGGAATTCTTTGAAAAGATCCGTGTAAATCTGAACCTCTTTAGGGGAGAAATCCGCTCTGACGAAGACATTCTCCACGACGCCAAGGTTTCAGGAGATGTTGATAGGTATAGTGGCAGCGATAGTCGCCATATTTCCCTCAGCATAAATTTCCTGTGTAGCTAAGAGGTTAATGGGACATGGCGGATCTCCCGTCATGGTGATAGTGAATTCTCCGACCTCGATTCGGCTTAACTCTGGGAGGAAATATGATCTGTGATGAAGATCTTTCCAAGATTTGTCCGGACTAGTCATTGCTTCGATTACTGCTTCGTCTGAAGGCAAGACTAAATCTAATGAATCGGTATTGGCAAGGGAGCCCTGAGCCCAGACATGCTCTAGAGGTGGATCCAACTCTTGTGTGGGAGTCAGATTAGGAGTAGATGAAGCTTGCTGGACTAACGAGTACGCTACTTCAGTGGCTGACAAGGGCATGGACATGCCAGCGTGCCCTGTCTCATCCATCGTGGCTGATGGGGAAGGAAGAATCCACGGATCCTGAAAGTAAGTCGTGCGAAATGACGAGATGTGAAAAATCTCAGCCTTGTGGTGAGTCGATATAAACTTGACATCGCCATGAGGAGGTGGGTAATCAAAAGTACCCATCAAAGATGGGCACAAACCAACTCCTACGTTAACGACACCGGCTTGAGGATTATCTATCATGGGAACCGTGGATGCCCCCAAAGCTGGGTCAGGTCTAGAGAAGGACAATTGATCAATGGTCACTATCCGGCCTTCATGTGGAAACAATAAGACTCGAAAAACTATAGCGACCACCGCTTGCATAGCATAAGTCCAACTACAACCTAACAAGAGATTGTAGTCGAGGGGGGCATCGACTACCTCTACTTCGACACACACGGTCTTTCTCCTAACTGCACAGGGAAAGAAGGAATGGTGCCATGTGGTCGGAAAGAACGACCGTCAAACGCAGTAAGGAGAGTAGGTGATGGAGACAACTCAGGCTGACCAATGGCTTTCCAGCATGCTAACGACATAATGCAAGTCGAAGTGCCCTCGTTGACCACCATGCAGAAGATATTCCGTGTAAAATTTTTCGTGGGATGAGCCACTACTATCTGAAACACGACGTGGTAAGGAAAACGAGGTTTCAAGTCAGTCGTATCTAACATGATGGTACCCAGGTTACAAGTCTCAGTAGAGCCTAAAGAAGCAAACAAGGCTTTTCTTTGAGCAGGGAAACTTTGGAGGACCTCCAAAGCATACATAGCACAAGGGGTTTGGGATAAATCTTCCACCACAGAGTAGTTTTGGGTGGCCCTTGCGTTTGGATTGTGAGAAGCTTTCTTAAACACACCTTTTGGAATGTGTGTCATCGTTTCTCCCAACGTCTTCTCAATCTGTAGAGGAAGAGATGGGAGTTCGACTTTTTTTCCCTTCTCAGAGGCGCTTGGTTTACTATAGTCGTGCGCTCTAGTCATTATTAAAGCATCACCCCTAACCATATATACGTTCGTGAAAGAGGAATTATTTGTAGGAGGGAAGTTTTCTTGGCTGCCCCCTTCGACACTTGTAGAGGCTTGAGTTAAATTTTGCCCATGCTGAAAGGGATTAGTCAACACAACTTGTTGTTTCTGTGTGACAAACTTCTGGGCCTCTGGAAGTCAAGGACATAGATGGGTCGGGTGGTCTTCCGCACACAAGTTGCACAGATACCTCGCCTTCCTCTTTTCTGTGGTGCCCTCACCAGCATTTTCAGTGGGTTTTTTCTCCCCCTTACCCTTCCTTCGTTGTTTTTTCTTCCCTTCAGGCTGTTGGTTGGCCTTTGGGTTAGTCGTCTGCATGGAGTGTACTTCCGACGTTTGGGTAGTAGGAGCAGCCAAAGCAGTAGTCTGGATGGCCGCTAAGTGTCGTATGGATAACTGTTGTAATTGTTTTGTCAATTTCTTAGCGAGCTTGGTTTGTGCTGAACCAACAATACCATCGGCATGTGGTCCGACTCTCTGTCTAGTTTTATCCAGAATTGATCGTGGTGCATCCGGCAGGATGTTATATAATAAACCAGACTGAGAATAGATAAGCTCAAACTATTGAGCCCTCATGATGGAATCTTCCTCGGAGAAAACCCCAGAAGTTGCGACGTCTTTAGATAATTGGGGGACTAAAGACTTAAGGAACCACTCAAGCAGGAATGCTGGTGGAACTGGCACTTTGATTAGACTCTTTCAGCGTCGCCACTCTCAGATATGGTCAGAGATATGGTCTGTTGTCTTCTGTTCGAAATTAGAAAGCAGCTTTGTGCCCACGTCGTATCTCACAGGTAACTGGAAATGGTTAAGGAAGGCCATAGCCAGTTCACCAAAAGAAGAATATCTTGAGCGATCAAGCTCGATGTACCATTTCGCAACACTCCCAATAAGAGTGCGTTGAAACAATCACAACTGGATAGAGTCATCTTTCAGTGAGTTAGATGAACACCAAAGGTGGAAAGTAGTCACGTGATCACCTGGATCTTCATTAGGCTTGGCCTCGAACTTTGGAATGTCCGAAGGCAACTTTGTTGGCATAGGAGGCCAACGCAGATTGTGACAGATAGGATCATTTAACAACCGTGTCAAATCTGGCAAGTGTAATGTCGCCAAGAATGGTAGTTTGGGTTGCTGCTGATAGCCTGGGAAAAAGGGTCCTGGATTTTGACTGGCACCAGGTTGCCAGGAAAAGTTTGGTTGCTGGCCCGGATTCTAGTAGAAACCATGGCCCTGACCAGCGTAAGGGTTTTGCATTTGTGGAGACATCATTGGATGATTCCCCATAAAGGACATAGGATGTTGGGCATTCATCGTGTTTGACGGACTTTGGGAAGGATTACCCCATGCCGGTCCCGATGGGAGAGGCATAGAAGTCTGTCCGGGGTTCCATTGACTGTGGAAAGAATTACCCTAGAACGACATTCCAGAGGAAGGAACGGATGCTTGTCCTGAGTTCCAAGGTCCTGGTATATGTGCCCCCGACACAGGAATAGTACCCTGTGCCAGAGTAGACTGTCCAAAAATGGCTGTACCCCCAGATGGGAAAACAGTGGATGCGAAAGTGTTATTACCAAACATCCCGTTCCAAAAAAACAGTGACGAACCTACCGGCTGAGTTTGTGCAGGTGTTCCTTGACTCCCGGCTCCAATTGAACTCGTGTGTGCAGGCTGCCCGGCGGACTGCTAATGCAGACCACCAAGCGAAGGGGACGAAGGAGATATATGACCTCCAGCGTAAGGAAAAGCATTGAAAGGGACAGGAATGCCCCCAAGTTGACCTTCCAGAGGAGCGTTAGAGCTCCTTTCCCCCAGACCCAAAGTCTGTAAAGTGGTTTAAGTGAGTGCAGGACTTGTACCTGAACTAGGCATACCGTATGAGAACGGAGGGCCTATCTCACTAGGTGTGAAGGGAGGTGTGGTCGTCGTGATAGATGGGGTCGGTCCACTGTGCGACGTAGTTGCGACCAAGACCATGGTGGCCCGGACTGCCGACAAGGGAAAGTTATGAGAAGCTTCTTCTGTGGTAGCAACAGTGATGGGAATGGAATAATTCCCAGAGGAAGTAACAGTGTTTGTTGCCATAGCTGCGTGAGGCACTGACAGGCGTTCGTAAAATTGAATTGGCACAATAACTTGCGACCAAGTATCAGTGGTTGAGGTTTCAACCAATCCAAGATTGGTGGTCGATCCCTTCGGGAGTTGTTTGGGCTCAATGGTTGGTAACCCGGTTGCTTCGAAAGACCCTTGTTGGTCTAGCTTCCGCCTCAATGGTGGCGGGGGTGGCTCCAGGATAACCGGCGGTAGGCCCAGAAGCCTTTGTGACCGGTGGAGCTCTGAATCCTCCACTGTGTGAGAAGATTCACGACACGCTAAGGTATTCTACACGATCAAACAATAACACACACTAAAAAGAAGCCCCTACGAGATAAATCAAGCAAACACTAAACTAGTTGGAAGAATAGTTGCAACAACCAACACTAGAGCAACTTACCGGTGCAAGTGCAACTCGAAAATGGAAGCACCCTCCGAGTATACTCTGCAAAGCGTGGCCCGATATATTTCCTAGGTACCGCGGTATACCCCCGCAATCACCTGTGTATGTCCCTAGAAAAGATTGGCAACTAGTTTGCCAGCATGTGAACAGTCACCAGGCGGGTACAGTCGATAGTCGGGTAGACCACAATGAGTAGGGTATCAAGCCCGAAACCTGTCAAGGGTATTGAGAGCAAACGGTTCGGAAGACAACTGAGGACCTTGAACGGATTCGAGACCCACGAAGCCCTGTGGAAAATGCAAATGATGGAATCCCTCAACAAATCCTTGATATGTGTTCTCCACTATGCTCGGTCCGGCTTTGGAGGGGTTATCTCCGCTACCTTTCCTTACACGACCTCGTGTTTAGCCCCTGTGTTAGAGGGGGGTCCCAGATAACTTTCACGTAACTGGACTTCTACACTCCCTATGACAGACTCCAACGTTTGGTTTGAGTGGCCTTGGAGAATTTACTCTCCAACCTGTTCCAAGGCCCTAGTCCTGAGCTAGTGTATGAACCCTACAAACAAAAGAGTCTAATAGATTTTAAATTAGCGTTGCTTTTAATGGGATTTTTTACGTCACAAGGTATGAAAGTGAAACTGATGGTGTGTAAAGACTCAAAGCAAAATGAATTTGGAAACAAAAACTTTTACAAAAAATGAAAACACCAACAACTTTTCACTAAGAAAGACTTCTTTTCTTTTCAACTTTTCTAAGATTTCATGCAGCAAACATAAAGGAATTTCACTCAATCTGCGAGCTACTTATGCTCCTAAATGATATGAAAAAACTTATGAAAAAAGACTTCTTCCTAGCTATTGATGCAATGACACAATCTTCAAATAAAGAAGCAAATGAACAAGAGATAATTTTTTTATTTTTTTTTAAGTGCTAAATGAAGCAACAAAGGGAAAATGCCGACAAGCACAAAACCAAGAAAAAAAACTAAAATTCTGGCTTAAAGCGCAGATCGCAAAGAACCAAAGAAAAGACGCACAGTGGCAATCAATAAAGCACCGACTCTTACGCTTGTCTAAAAACCATAAAACAAAATCTTTCTTTTTCCTTTTTCTTTTTAATCAACAATCAACTAAGAAAAAACCAGGCTAAGGATGAGAGGCCCTAACCTACTGATTGTGCATCCCTAGACTCAAACCCCTGAGATGCACACTTCTCACCACAAGAGGGGATGACTGCCCCACCCAGGATGAAAAGCAACCAGTCAAGCCTGCGACTGTCACTAAAACAACACGCGTGCAAACGCATGCTGAGCTATAACAACGCGTGGGTACCCGCGGGCAGAACTTGCACAGGCCGTGGGTCTGTATAAATGCTAAGAAAAAACAAAACACAGGCAACCCAGACCTGAAAAGGCCTCTGGTATTGACAACCAGGGTCTCTTAAAGGCTTGGATGCTTCTTCTTAACAGAAAAGAAAAATAATTGCAAAAATAACAAACGCAACAAAATAGACTGAGACAAGACTATAAACCAGCAAGACCCAGACAGGATCTAGAAAGCCCCCTGAGAATGTAAAATTCCAACAGGGAAGAGGAGACTACCTCTTAAGCTCTCTGAGCCCTACACGCTACTGAAACCACTACAACAGGCGTTCAAACGCGGGCTGTAGAAGGTTAGGGCGCGGGTTACATGCGTGCAGGCGTTCTGCAGGCCGCGTGTACCTCTGTGTGTCCCGATAATAAATGTCAAGCATAGTTGAGGAAAAACTGGTATAAATAACCAGGTTCCCTGCTAGCTCTAACCTAACAGAAAACAGACAAACAAAGAAACAGAGACTATGATCCCTTAAACTACCCAAAAACCTCCACCAAATCTAGAAACCCTAAGAGTATCTATCCCCAGTGGAGTCGTCAATTCTGTTGTTGGGAAATAATACCCTACGGACTAACAAGCTAGGGCTAAACTTGCATGCAGATCATGACCCTAAAGAAATCACTTTTAACCTATCACCCCAAAACTCAAACCCCTTTTTCACACACAAGCATGGAAAAGACCTACTAACATTTTTACTGATGTTTGGTGTAGATCTTCTGTTGTGTTTTGTCCGCTTGCTTACGCTGCTCCTTCCAAAGACAATCCTGCAACCAAGACAAAACACTACGCATGCATGCTATTTTTCTACTTGAGAGTTAGAGATTAAGCATAAATCAAATAAAACATATATAACTCATGCATTTGGGACGGGAAAAGTATTCTTTATTAATCTCAAGATGAATCAACTTACAATAATGATAGAGACCGGCCACCGTTCCTCGATCCTGATCCTGGGCTCCTCCTCTTTTTTGTCCTCCAACTTCTTTGCTTGAATTCTCCTTAGGCTTGAGGAAAGGCTAAAGGGTTGGGACAAATGGATTCGACAATTGGGTAGAGTTTCTTTGCTATAATTTTCCTCCTCCAAATAGTACCCCTACCCCTTCTTTTATAGGCTAGAAGGAGTTTAGCAAAGGAAGTGTTTGATGAGTATAGGCACTTTCTGCCTAAGAACCATAGTTATCGAACTACAGACAAAGAAAAGTTCAATGGTAAAGAAGAAAACGGAAAAAAAACCACGAAGAATGACACCTCGCCTATGGAAGTTGGAATATATTAGAAATAGTCAAGGCACGCAAATTATTTATGTATGACCTATTATATAAATCTTTGGTTAATTTCATTAGTATTAAATTCATTTTGTCCCATTAATTAGTGTTAATTTCAATTTGTTGATGTTTCATGAATGTCGTTAAGGAACGAATGGGCTTCCACG